>BSBK01014361.1:0-134103 GCA_027943335.1 Chamaecyparis obtusa | reverse complement strand
TTTGTGATCTAATTAAATTATTTATTATCAAATTCCAGGATGGGGACATCAAAGTCCTACCCTTCAAATACAAAATTATTGCTCTTGACAGACTTATAGATACTCAAGAAATATTCATGGAGTAAATTGTTTGGAGACATAACAATTATGAATTGAATACATTAGTAAGGGACATACAATCTTTATGTAACCATGTTGCAAACACATTATACATGAATCAAATCTGTAAATATTATTAGCACTTAGAACATGAAGTATGAATCTATTCAAGCTAAGAGGCATATCATGAATTTACTGATTTCAAGAAGTATACATATAAATGCACACAATACATACATATTTAATTAAGTTGTGAAGCATACATGTAGCACAAGTAGGATATACATGAATACAATGAAGCACATAGAACATGAATTCACTCAAATCTTGAAGTACATAGGTGAATACATAAAGCATACACTTAATTTTTATTTATTCATGAAGCATACACATAAATTATGCAATATACACATGAAGTAGAAACATAAATAGATTAAATCATAAAGTACACATATTGATACACATAGCATAAAAAGTATTATATGTACATATAAATCATGCACAAAGATACATGAATACACATAAAGCATGAATAAGGAAATGAATACATGGTAAACACATAAAATATGAAGCAGTACACTCAAATACACACTAGACATGTAATGCATGGAGTAGTGCTCATATACATCATACACATAAAGCATACTTATACATAGAGAACATTCATGAAGCATACATATATCACTTAAAGTATTCAAAAACATTCACTTAATGCATGAGGTGGTATACATGGAAAATGAACACAAATTGGTCATGAAGCCATATAACATACACAATACAATACATATATGTCAGACACCTAATTACACACCAAGCATGAAGCAATGCATAAGTACATATCAACATACCATAGATAGAGATATAAATACATATCAAATATTTAAGACATGAAGAAATACATAAGTATATGTCAAACACGTAGGGAAGAAAGCACACAAACAATACACAAAACATACATGAGGAATGTGATCATGAGTTACTCCTACACGAAGATTGCAATAACAATGTATATATATGAAAATATGAGGATATGAGGCATACATGTGATTATATAAAGATACGCGGTAGACACATTGAAAACACGAAGCATACACACTGATGCATGAAGACACAAAGTATACACATTGAAAACACAAGGCATACACACTGATGCATGAAAACACAAAGTATGCAGATTGAAAATATGAAGTATACATACTGGTGCATGAAGGATCATAGGGAAATTCATCTCTCTATCCCTCTAAGATCACCCCAAGTGGAAGAGTTGCAGTGTCAAGGTCACGTGGAACAGACTACAAGCGGTTCCCTGGAGGAATCCGTCATGTGCCCGAAATTACCCCGCCTCTACCATCCACAACCTTCTTCATCGAGATGCCTTAGATGGAAGAAATGAGTTCATCTGATCTATACTGGATGTAATAGTTTAACATTAATATATCTCTTTCTTAATATTTTAATAGTTACTTGTTCCTCTTGTTCGTTATGCATTTGCATGAATTAAAATTTCCATAGGATGGCAGGATTATGCTCTGATACCACTTGTAATGAACCCTTTTTACCCCTAGACCAAAATTCCATCAGTTAGGCATAAATTAGGGAATCATCGAATAATTAACAACATATAACCATCACTATCATTAAAGTTAGAGGAAACTATTGAGTGATAAGCTAATGAACGTAGTCATATAGAAGATCTCTTCATATAGGGCACATGAATCTTTCTCCTTCCCTTACTATGATCATCATAAGATGGAAGACTTACAGTGCAAGGGCGCATGAAACAGACTACAAGCAGCTTCCCTATGGGATAACCATCATGTGCCCGAAATTACTCCGCCTCTCCCTCCACAAACTCCCTATCCTAAGATATCGTAGTATGAGACGAGATATATCCCTATATACTATAATTAGAGTAATCTAGATCATATTCCTAAATCATTATTATTTCCATATATATATAAGATTCATATATCAGTATATATCATTTAAGATTCATATATCTATCTATATATAAATATATATATTTCAGATATACATTTGATATCCATATAATTCTCATGTAACTCAAATATTATCTTATATATTCTAGATATTCTATTATCTAGATAGTTCATATATATATGTGATTCAATATTATTAATATATATCTAAATATAATATATATATATAATAATCTATATATATATATATATATATATATATATATATATATATATATATATATATATATATATATATATATATATATATATATATATGATAACTGATATATATATAATCCCATTTCATCTTAATGTTAATATATAGATATATACATGCGTTGATTTCTATATTGTAATGTTACTCTATAAACTACTTGTTATAAATATGTGAGACCTCTAGTGGTATGTGTTTCGCAATAGCTTTCATATATAAGACTGTCAACTAATATTGATTCATTGATACGTAATAGCACACTCTAACTGTCACAACGTGCTTGTCATTAGACTGATATAGACATATTGTTTCTGATATCTTCTTTTGGTTGCATGCTAGATATAATCCATTAAACTCCCCCATTATATCCTTAATCGAACAGAATCAATAAATTAACAAATGCTGGCCTGATTCCATTGTATATTGATATATTATATTTATGTGACCTATATATAAGTTTCTCTCTATTTTATCTTTAATTCCATGACTATTCATTTTTTCTTGGAATATATTTATTTATTTTCTTCTCTTGAGTTCCTCCTACATTTCCTCCTTATTTTTCTCCTTTATTTTCTCCTTCATTTTCTCCTATATTTTCTCCTATATTTTCTCCTTCAATTTCTCCTCTATTATTTTCTCCCAAGTTTTCCAAATTCCTTCTTAATATTTCTTCTTTTTTTCCTCCGTGATAAAATGTCTTTTCCCACTCAATATATATATAAATATGAATAGTCACATCTTTTGAAATATAGTATTACTATTAATAATTTACATTTGATTATTATAAAACTCTTTACGGGTGGTATTATTATTAATAGGCTTCTTTAATACTATTCATAGATTAATATTATATGTAGATTAGTATTATTAACTATTATATTGATTAAATTAATAGTTGATTATTAATTGATTAATATAATAATATTATTACTTAGATATTATCAATAAGGGAAATTAATATTATCTGAGTAATATTACTATATTCACAATATTTAACAATATCAATATCATTATCTCAATAATATATTATTATATATTATATTAATATTTTAATAATATATTATTAATAGTATATTTACTATTATTACTTTATTAACATTTGAGTTATGATTATTTTCTTTAACTTATTATTTTATATTATAATATTTTACTTCTATGATCGTTATTTATTATTACTAGGTTCTATCCAATAACGGGTCATGACATCATATCCACTTGTAAGACATAAATTTGAGATCTATATATTCTTAATTTTTAATTTAATTCAAGCTCCATTCACTATGGGCACTAGTAGGAAAGAATGGAGCTAAGAAAGCCTCTGGTCTCGCCCGTGAAAAATTTAGTTCAAATCATATTTCACGCGTAATTTAGTCCACATCAAGTGGTTCATCTCTCTTTCGAATTAAATTTTATATTCTCTCATGGTCGTCAGTATCAAGTCTCCACTTATGAATGCCACGTCCCATCACAGGGACAAGAGATAGGATGGTGGGAGTTACAAGATGACTATACTGATAAACCTTATTGTTAGGTTGATAATCAATAAAATGAATCTCATGTTTAAGTATTTTGGTTTGCTTCAAATATGTTCCTTGCACGACAACTGAACCTGCATAGACAAGTTCAACAATGTTAAATATATATCTAGATGTGATATATACTAACCATATAAATAAACTTAAATACAGTAGTAGAACCTGTGGGAAACATAATTCCATCTCTTGTTTCATTCTGTGTTAGCTTCATCCTCTCCTTACAGCAACATAATAAATAGTAACTAACACCTTCCACATTTCTAGGCTCTGGTACTACTACAAAAATATGTCCTGCATTTAAAGTGAACTTTTAATTTTAGGAACTTGTAAATATAAATTAAACAAACTTTATTTAAATGAATTGATTTTATGAATCCTTTTTAAACATGTACATAAACACACACGTACCAATTTTGATCAAACCTGAAATATGGTCATAATCTGTAGAAATCAATGGAATGTCATCAAAGCTTTCATCCTGAACATTATTTGTGTTTGTAACATCTAGTGGGACCAAATTCCATTCACTAACATATCCACATTTTTGGTTGATACATTCATTATAGTTTTTAGAAATGCAGTCATAACAAAAGCATGAATAATCTCTAGTGTACAATGGCCACACATTACTATCCGTACTCATAATTGAATGTAGGGATCTTCTTTTGTCTACTCTCTTGCATCCATGGATTGATCTTCTATCAACACTTGAACAATAGAGAGGTCACATGTAAAAATTAAAGACATATATATGTTAACTCAAAAAATGATCAATAAATTTAAAATTAGTACCTGTTATCTCCCAGAATACTCAGAAGGGTATGACTTGATCTGATCATGATGATGTGTTATCACAATTTGGCACCATAAAATGCATCTTGCACCACTCAACTACATCATGAGCATTATTTATACGCTATCCTTGATAGTCCAGTTGATACTTTCTTAAAGCACGTTTGATACAAGTTACTACACCATCATGCTCTCCCTTTCCATGTCCACTCTAAAAGAATCTCCAAATATGTGGTATCTTTTGGTATCGATGATATCTACATAGTGCGTAAAATGGCCTAGCTAATTTAAATTGTGCTGCACATCCATCTGACCAAACAAAATGGTTTTCAATTTTGATGCCTTTGTTTTCCAAATATCCAAAAAATGTCTTAAAGCAATGCTTGACAAAATGTATGTCATGCTCTTTATCATCACTAATGTAAAAGTGATATTCTTTCTTTATGACTCATGCTTCATATTTACTTTCAACACCATCCAAATCTAATTGTGCATGTCGATAAGACATATGTACCATGATAGTCACCTTCTTTGTATAGTAGTATTCTGCTTGAAATTGTTTTTGAGATACAAAGGAGTAGTTCTATGCAAAATCAACAATCGATAAAATTGTTCCAACTAGAGAAAAGACTCTTTTTATATTTGGAATTGTTCTGCCTTCCATTTAGCAAAAAAAACATGACGTATGTATGTTTGAATCAATTTACAAAAATTCTCCATAAATGTTGCAATAGGTATCTCATCTTCTACATATTCCAACCTTGTTGATTCTTTCCTGACTTTTGTTTTAGACTTTATGTACTTGTATCTCTTACATTTTATCATCCTCATCATGTTAGTATCTTCAAGTCTCAAAGGAAATTTAGCCAAATGCCCGCATGTTTGACAAGTTCCTCTTATGCAATCTATTTCAAGTATTCCATGATCAATTGATTTGTTACATAAGATTGATGTTATGAATTGACTTGGAAATTTAGGAAAATCATTTTGAGAACCACCACTTTCTTCTATCATCTTTATAAACCCTTTGTAGTAGAGATCAAATTCAATATGATATCGACAACAAAAAGTTTCAAAATATTTATTTATCTTTACAAAAAATGGCTTTAATCTTTCAAACATTGTTTGTCCAATCTTAATGTCAGGATTTGAGTTACAAAATGAGAGATACAATTCATGTTGTGTGGTGTCCAACCAATATTTTGTGTGCTGGAAATATTCCTTAGGCCCATTCCTCTTCTTGATGACGTCTCTTGTATTTGGTGAAGGACGAGTATGATTAGTCCAAAATGACGTAACTAAGTTCCTAACTGTTTCATTAATTTTATCAGACTGAGGAGCTCTACACATTAGTGCCCAATTACCTTCCAATGTAGTATCATCCAAATTGATTCTTCTTTTCAAATCATGTGTCATTGTCTTCCTACTGTACCCACTCTAAGATGAAAGTGAAGAAATTTGTCTTCTTTGGGACATGTTTTTATTTAAAATAGATGTCACTATCACTCTTCTTGAAATGGACCTATCTATAGATCTAGTTGTTTTTCCAATGGAATTCAAACCTTCCTTAACACTATCAACAATATTTTTTTGTATGTTACTTGGTTTTAACTTTTTCAAACTTGCATCTACAACCAACAATTTTAATGGCTCTTTTAACTCATCTTTAAGAAGTATAATTGATAACAGTTGATTTTTTTCAAGTGTACCAAGATCCTCAAATTGTTTCATTATTTTCTTAGACTTTTTATTCAATGCCCTCTTTGTAATATTTATGGGTTGTTTAGCATAATATCTCAATTTTTCCACATCCATTTCAATTAAATGATCTATGCTTTTACGATTAATTTTTCTCTTCAACTGTTGGAGTAGACTATCATTCACATATGTTTCTTGCACTTCCACTACAAATAAAATAAAATAAAAATATCTTAATATCTCATCTTAAGGGGACCTTCATGAAATAAGTATTTACAAGCTCTTGAACATGTCAAACCTATAATAATTTATACACTAATGAGAGAAACGCATACTTGTTTTACCTTGGGTTGATTCAATTTGGGATGCCCCTTGTCCAACATTTTCATCATCAACGGTTGCATGTACACAACAAAAACAATAACTTCTTAAGGGGAAAGACCCAAATTGTATATTCACCAATAAGAGACTAAATCAAGAGAGAGAGAGAGAGAGAGAGAGAGAGAGAGAGAGATGTGTACTTGTTTGATATTCTAAGAGTTGTGCTTCTTGAGCTTGCGATGACCCTTCTCCAACTTCTGAAGGTTGGGCTTGTTGAGCTTGTGATGACCATTCTCCAACTTCTGAATGTTGGGCTTGTTGAGCTTGTGATGACCCTTCTCCAACTTCTGAAGGCTAGGCTTGTTGAGCTTGTGATGACCCTTCTCCAACTTTTTAAGGTTGGGCAACTTGTTGAGCTTGTGATTCTTGAGCATTTCCTACATGTATGAAGTATAAATTATTAAACAAAAACTTTTGAGTCTAATTAGGTCTAATCAAGTCTAATTGGTCCTAATTAGGTCCTAATTAGGTCCTAATTGGTCCATATTAGGTCCTAATTAGTCCCACTTGAGTCTAATTAGGTCTAATTAGGTCTAATTTAGTCTAATTGATCCTAATTCATCCACATTGGTCCTACTTTCAAGTCCTAATTAGTCCTATTTGGGTCTAACTAGGTTCAAATAGGTCATATTAGGTCCTAATTGGTCCTAATTGAGTCTAATTGGTCCTATTTGAGTCTAATAGGTCATATTAGGTCCTAATGGAGTCTAATTGAGTCTAATAGGTCATATTAGGTCCTAATTGGTCCATATTAGGTCCTAATTTGTCCTAATTTAGTATAATAGGTCATATTAGGTCCTAATTGGGTCTAACTAGGTTCTGATAGATCATATTAGGTCCTAATTGGTCCTAATTGAATCTAATAGGTCATATTAGGTCCTAATTGGTCCTAATTGAGTCTAATAGGTCATATTAGGTCCTAATTGGGTCTAATTGGTCCTAATTGAGTCTAATAGGTCATATCAGGTCCTAATTGGTCCTAATTGAGTCTAATAGGTCATATTAGGTCCTAATTGGTCATACTAGGTCCTAATTGGTCCATATTAGGTCTTAATTAGTCCTAATTGAGTCTAATTAGGTCTAATTGAGTCTAATTGATCTTAATTGATCTACATTGGTCCTAATTCAAGTCCTAAATGGTCCTAATTAGGTCTAATTGGGTTCAAATAGGTCATATTAGGTTCTAATTGGTCCTAATTGAGTCTAATAGGTCATATTAGGTCCTAATTGGTCCATATTAGGTCCTAGTTTGTCCTAATTGAGTCTAATAGGTCATATTAGGTCCTAATTGGTCTTAATTGAGTCTAATCAGTCCTAATTGAGTCTTATAGGTCATATTAAGTCCTAATTGGTCCTAATTGAGTCTAATTGGTCATAATTGAGGCTAATAGGTCATATTAGGTCCTAATTGGTCGTAATTGAGTCTAATAGGTCATATTAGGTCCTAATTGGTCCTAGTTAAGTCTAATAGGCCATATTAGGTCCTAATTGGTCCTAATTAGGTCCTAATTGGTTATACTAGGTACTAATTGGTCCATATTAGTTCCTAATTAGTCCTAATTGATTCTAATTGGGTCTAATTAGGTCTAATTGAGTCTAATTGATCCTAATTGATCCACATTGGTCCTTATTTCAAGTCCTAATTGGTCCTAATTGGGTCTAACTGCATTCAAATAGGTCATATTAGGTCCTAATTGGTCCTAATTGAGTCTAATTGGTCCTAATTGAGTCTAATAGGTCATATTAGGTCCTAATTGGTCCTAATTGCATCTAATGGGTCCTAATTGAGTCTAAAGGTCATATTATGTCTTAATTGATCCATATTAGGTCCTAATTGGTCCTAATTGAGTCTAATAGGTCATATTAGGTCCTAATTGGTCCTAATTACATCCTAATTGATCATATTAGGTCCATATTAGGTCCTAATTTGTCCTAATCAAGTTTAATAGGTCATATTAGGTCCTAATTGGGTATAACTAGGTTCTAATAGGTCATATTAGGTCCTAATCAGTCCTAATTGAGTTTAATTGGTCCTAATTGAGTCTAATAGGTCATATTAGGTCGTAATTGGTCCTAATTGAGTCTAATAGGTCATATAAGGTCCTAATTGGTCTCAATTGAGTCTAATTGGTCTATATTAGGTCCTAATTGGTCCTAATTGAGTCTAATTGGTCCTAATTGAGTCTAATAGGTCATATTAGGTCCTAATTGGTCCATATTAGGTCCTAATTTGTCCTAATTGAGTCTAACAGGTCATATTAGGTCTTAATTGGGTCTAACTAGGTTCTAATAGGTCATATTAGGTCCTAATTGGTCCTAATTGAGTCTGATTGGTCCTAATTGAGTCTAATAGGTCATATTAGGTCCTAATTGGTCCTAATTGAGTCTAATAGGTCATATTAGGTCCTAATTGGTCTTAATTGAGTCTAATTGGTCCATATTAGGTCCTAATTGGTCCTAATTGAGTCTAATTGGTCCTAATTGAGTCTAATTGGTCTTAATTGAGTCTAATAGGTCATATTAAGTCCTAATTGGTCCTAATTGAGTCTAATAGGTCATATTAGGTCCTAATTGGTCCATATTAGGTCCGAATTTATCTTAATTGAGTCTAGTAGGTCATATTAGGTCCTAGTGGGGTCTAACTAGGTTCTAATAGGTCATATTAGGTCCTAATTGGCCCTAATTGAGTCTTATTGGTCCTAATTGATTCTAATAGGTCATATTAGGTCCTAATTGGTCCTAATTGAGTCTAATAGGTCATATTAGGTCCTAATTGGTCTTAATTGAGTCTAATTGGTCCATATTAGGTCCTAATTGGACCTAATTGGTCCTAATTGAGTCTAATTGGTCCTAATTTAGTCTAATAGGTCATATTAGGTCCTAATTTAGTCTAATAGGTCATATTAGGTCCTAATTGGTCCTAATTGGGTCCTAATTGGATCTAATAGGTCGTATTAGGTCCTAATTGGATCTAATAGGTTGTATTAGGTCCTAATTGGATCTAATAGGTCCTAATTAGTTCTAATAAGATCTAATTGAGTCTAATTGGATTTAATTGGTTGTAATTGCATCGAATTAGGTCCTAATTAGTTCTGATTGCATCGAATTAGGTCCTAATTGGTTCTATTAGGTCATATTAGATCCTAATAGGTTCTAATTGAGTCTAATTAGGTGTTATTTGGTTCTAATTGATTCTAATTGGGTGGACTAATAGGTCATATTTGTCAGGTAATTAGTCCTAATAGGTCCTAATTAGTCCTAATAAGTCCTATTGGGTCCTAATAGGTTCTATTAGGTCCTGATTAGTCCTAATAGGTTCTATTAGGTCCTAGAATTAGTCATAATAGGTCCTATTAGGTCGTAATTGGTTCTAATGGAGTCTAATTGGATAGATAATTGAGTCTAATTAGGTCCTAATTGGTTCTAATTGAGTCTAATTGAGTCTAATTGGTTCTAATTAGTCCTAATAGGTCCTAATAGATCCTAATTAGTCCTAATAGGTCCTAATTAGTCCTAATAGGTCCTAATAGGTCCTAATTAGTCCTAATAGGTCTGAATAGGTCCTAATTAGTCCAAATAGGTCCTATTAGGTTCTAATTGGTTCTAATTAGTTCTAATTTGTCCTAATTAGGTATAATTGGTCCTAATTGAGTCTAATTAGATGCTAACTTATTATAACTAAGTCTAATTGGGTTTTAATAGGTCATAATTGGTTCTAATTGAGTCTAATTAGGTGCTAATTGGTTCTCGTTGATTCTAATTGGGTCCTAATAGGTCCTATTAGTCCTAAAATAGGTTCTAATTTGTCCTAATAGGTCCTATTAGTCCAGATAGGTCTATAATTAGGTCTAGTTAAGTCTAATAGGTACAATATCACATTTATATGAACATTAAGACAAGTCTTCACCATCAACTTAAAATATCTATCTAGAGAAGCATCTTAGACATACCTTGTTTCTGACGATGATATCTTTTTCGCAATTCTTCACGTAGTCTTTGTTCAGTCTCTTCTGAATAATGTTGTGTAATTTTGTTTATCCTTCTCTTTTTATTTCCCATCACAACTTAGAAAATTATTCCGTGCCAAAATTTCTTGCTTCTCCTAAATGTAAATTATTTTATAGCTTTTAGATTTATGAAATGAAAAAAATATACATTTATTTATACCTAATCCTTATTAACCAGAAATGCCACCAAAAAGGCCAACATAGGTTTCTTTCAAAAGTCAAACATGACTTTCTATCGAAACTAAATGACTTTCAGTCGAAACTAGTTTAGTAATGGCTAGAATTTGCAATTTTTAGCAAAGTACTTTCGATCGAAAGTCAAAATTTTTGATCAAAAGTACTTTCTATGAAAATTACTTCTATCGAGAGTCCCTGGTGTAGGCCATGGTTGCAAGTTTTGAAGAAATTTTGAGAATGTCATGGCTTCGAGCCTCAAGCAGGTTGATCAAATGGAAGAATAAGAAGACGTCCTTTTGCATACAACAAGTACTTGGAACTAGCTTTCTAATGATTATATATTTGACTATTTTTAAATTTACTATGTGTATGTTTTTTGACATTAAATGAATGTAGGTTTTTTTATCAAATATAAACCTCTGAGTTTGAAGTTCAATGAAAAATAGTAAAAAAAGGAAATTTTTTTTAAAAAAATAACAGTGCCCTTTGTATTCGAGTCTACTTTCTATTAAAAAAAATTTGAAATTCGATAAATAAACAATAAGTTATAAGCTATGTAGTCAAGGTATGTCAAAATTATGGTTTAGTCAACTTCAAACGTTAATAAAATATGCAATAATAGTGATAATGTCATCAAAACAATTGCATACCCTCCGTATGGATGTTACAAAACTAAATTCAAAAGAATTGCATTCATATCTATTTTGCAAAAAATGTTATGCTCTATGAAAACAGTGTTACTATTTGAAAATGATGTTTTCAGCACCATACAAGTTTTCATGGGAGAAAGAAAAAAGTATTCATATAAATTCAAAAAAATAAAAATAAAAATATTTAGAATCTAGACAGAAAATCCTAAAAGACTCTAATTTACTTCATCCTCTGATTTTGAATGGTTCAATGACAATATGCATCTGAATCTAAAAGTTTTTCTCAAAATGTAGAGTTCAGTGTCCATTCAGGCAAAAATGTGTAACCCACTATTGTGGGTTCACCCTAGGATAACTAGACTATGTATAGGAAGGTGTCATCATGTACGTCTAACCCTTGAGTCTTATCCTGGTAATCACTCTGGATCCCGGCACTCAAGTGCCCATACACAGTATCAATGACCTCTCATATAGATAAAGGCAGTAACTATGCTAGACACACACCTCTCAAAGGCGGCAAGCATCATCTCATCCTCCATCTTAGTTTGTACTAGCACTCAAGCATGGGTGAGCAAACATATCTTATTAGGTTCATTTTAATATCTCTCAATGTTATATTAAGTTATCACTTGATTAAAAATACTTACAATAAGTGATCCTGGCAACCACTTGTGGGCCCGATGCTTATTGCAAGCTACCCCCTACTACATATCTAGGTAAACTACCCTAGGCTCATAGATCACTCCTAGATCTAACACAGATCAAAAAATCAGGTAGTCCCACATTTAGAAACATACGTAAGAATTAGGAGTGACTACATATACATGTTTACAAAATTTAGTACAACTTGAGCCTATATGGTCAAATAGGGTAACAAATCATGTCACACTCACACCATAACATAAAGAAGAACACATGCTCATAGAAAAATCAAAACCCCAGCCTCTATACTTTCCTTAGGTCATCTAATGCCCACAAAGTAGGAGAACACAACACCCAGGAAAAATGGAATAACATTTTCATTTAATAAACCACCAATTACAGTGTAAATGTGCACTTCTAAATACAAAATAAATCATGTATTTAAATAATTTAAAAATAATCAAATATATGCATTATACGACACATCTAAATAAAATAGAATTTAAATATCTTCATACAATTTAATCTAGGTTAAATTAAATAATTAATTCTAAATTAATTAAATAATCTAAATCTGAATTAAGTTAAAAATTTGATTCTAAAATAAATTAAATAATTTAAATCTAATTAAATTAAATAATTAATTCTAAAATAAATTAAATAATTTAAACATAAATTAAATTTTATACATAAGGTAAATTCTTAAAAAAAAATTAATAAATTTATTAAAATTTAATAAATTTCATTTACAAAATAAAATTTATTAAAAAAATTAATAAACAAACATTTTTAAACAATTTTTAAAAATAAGATTAAATAAAATTTAAGAGCAAGTGGGGGGCTGGGCTTGCTCCCACTATCACGCTGCAGCCGAGGACTACAACACGACCCAATTGGGTATCGTGCACAGTCCACAGACTGGCACAGGTACCCAGGGTACTGTGTTGCAGTCACCGACTGCAACACGGTTCTTGTGCCTACGTGACCATGGGTGGGGGTTTGGTAGCACCGCCCACGTCACCTCCTTTTTATATATTTTTTTTCAATTTTTTTTTTAAACAATGCAATTCATTTTTTGAAAAGGAAAAGGCACATATATATATTTTTTAATTAAATTTCTGAAAATGGAAATTAAGAAGAAGTATTGTTTTGTTATGCATATTTGACTTTTTCTTTCTTTTGGCCTCCCTGACTTTTTTTTTGTCTTTACTGGTTTTTTTTTACTGAGTTTATTTTCTAAAGAGCAAATTTTTTGGGAGAATAGAATATTTTCTACCCAAATTGTTTTTCTTTCATATCTAAATTTATTTCCCCATGGCTCAATAGTTGAACTATAGCCTACATTGATTTTTTCATTTTCTAAAATTTTTATATAGAATTATTTCACAAAAATTGGATAGCATAACCCTAATGTGCCAAGTCTGAATAAAATCAAAGAAAAAAAAATCTAAGGGTTTTCTAATACCCAAAATCATAGATATAGCAAAACACATCTATGTAGGAAAATGAAATCAACCAGACATGATAAATCATTAAAAATTGCACAGACAAAATTCACAAAGAGGATTCTCCAACCCTACCTCAGATCCAATGCAAGTATTGAAATAGAAGCTTTTGAGAAGAAGAAAAGTCTAGATCCTTCCAATTATGAAACCAATCCTGTAGATCTGAGTCCACAAAGAATGTAATACCAAAATCTAGATGCACAAACAAGCTTTCACAATTTTCCAACAATTCTAATTCACCCAAGAATCTCAAGATGCCAAAATCCAAGTTCTCTCCACAAAATCCCCAAAACCTATCTAATGTCTAAAAATGAACACAATTCTCCTAATAGGGATTCAATTCCCCCTTTCATGCAAACCCTAAAGACAACTCACTAGTAAACTCCTAATACAACTCAAATCAGAAATTGAAAGAAAATCTCAATAAAATAAAATAAATTAGCCTTTATTTGCACAACTCAACTTAGACTCCTAAAGACAAGTTGTTACCTTTTGAAATAAAATTTACTTTTCAACATAACTAAAACAAATATAATTAATTAAAATTGTATTAAATAGATTAAATATTTAAAGGCATGGTTTTAAATATTTAATTATTTAATAAAGCACCAAAAACATAATTAACTTTGATTTCACTTAAATAATTAATTAAATCCAAATATTTAAATATTTGATTTTTAATTAATTTTCTCCCATAAACATAGGAATACAATTAATATTATATTTCAACTATAATCATTAAATTTCACAGCTATAGAAAATCACACACTCAAGAAAACAATCAACTGAGATCAACAAATAAAGCAGACATACTTAAGGAAGGGATCCATGAATCCATGTCATCTAGACAAATCTGGGTAAGGTAGTCATTAGATACTTATCCAATCTTAGGACAAATAGGCTTAGGTTAGGGTTTTGGGTTTGACTGTTACCTCCCCTCTTTACCATTGAGATGAATATTTATGGGCACGCTCACTCCTACCAATTTAGGGAAGATGATGCATTGTACCTGCAAACCTGACATCATAAGATGAAGCATGTTAATCCAATATAGATATAGCATAAAATTATAGGGTACGGTCAGACATGTGGATCTCACCATGGCAAGTAACTACACCTTCATCCTCTACCGTACAAACATGCCAAGCAAGTATATACACATGATAACCATATGCATGCAAGTATGGGGTAAGTAACATCATAAACCATATAAAGCATAAAAAATCACATCATACTAATATCATCATCTAATTATGAAATCTCATGGCAACGTAGAATTTAATCATAATCCAAATCATCATCATCCACTGAAATAATATATGCTCACATGAATGTGGCCTAAAAGAATTTGGCCAATCAACTAAAATAATAGCCTAAAGAGTATAGCACTGAAAAATGAAAGTAAAATATGGGTGGGTAATACATCCACCCCCTAGGATTAGGCGTACTCCTGGATGCATGTAAACAAATAGGGATATGACTCTCGAAATCTCGATGCATCCTCCCATGTCGCTACTGATTCATCATTTGGGTCCCATTAGACCCTTACCTGGTTGATGGCTCAACCTATAAGGATCAAATCCTATCACTATAGGATATGAATGGGATCCAAAACTAGTTGCCCGTCCTCCACTTGTACAACATTCCAATCAAGAACATGCAAAATATATGGAATATAGTGTCTAAGTACAAAAACATGGAAAACATCATGAATGTGAGATAGGCTAGGTGGCAAAGCAAAATGGTAAGAAACTGGTCCTATCCTCTCAAGGATCTCAAAAGGCCCAACAAAATGAGGTGCCAACTTTGAACCCTTTCCATAATGGATCAGACTCTTCCGCGGGCACACTCTCAAAAACACTATATCCCCAATTGCAAAGTGCCTATCCACCCTGTGAGCATGTGCATACTTCTTCTGTCTATCCTATGTAGTGACCAAATGCTCACAAATATGCACTACCTATTTCTCCATGTCTCGAAGCATCTTTGGACCAATAAGAATGTGGTCCTCCAATCTATCCCAACTAAAAGGTGTACAATAAGGATGACCATACAAAGCATGGAAAGGTGACATGCTAATGGAGCTACGATATCCATTGTTATAAGAAAACTTGACTAAATACAAATAGTCCTCCTAGTGAGTTTGTCTGTGCATGACATACATCCTCAACATATCCTCTAGCACTTGATTAACCCATTATGTCTATCCATTGGTCTCAGGATGGTATGTCAAACTAAAATTTAGCTGAGCACCAAGATCATGCTATAGTGAAGTCCAAACTATGAAAGTAAATACAAGATCTCAATCTGAGATAATCCTGCATGGAATACCATGAAGTCTCACAATATTCTTCATAAAGACTCTGGCTACAGAAGCTACTGTATAGGATGATCTCATAGGGGATAAATGTGGTACCTTAGTCAATCGAACAACATTCACCATGATAGCATCATTTCTAGACAAGGATTCAAAGGAAAACCAACAATGAAATCCATCGAAATGATATCCCACTTCCAAGATGGACTGATATTCAGCTGTAAAAGTCCTGATGGATGCTGGTGTTCTGCTTTAACTCTCTGACATTCTAAGCATCTAGCCACATAATCTACAATGTCATGCTTCATACCAAACCAATGATAGAGTTGTCGAAGGTTTGCATGCATCTTCTTGACACCTAGATGTGTCGAATAGGATGCACAATGAGCCTCTGATAGGATTAATGTACGTATATCATCTAATGGTGGTACATAAATCTAGCTCATGTGTCACATAAGACCATCTGACTCCAAGATAAAACTTGAGAATCTTCCCTCCAAAGGTCTTCCCAACTCAATCTCTAATTTCACCTCTTGATACAAAGTATCTCTAGGAAGTGCCTGGAGAATCTTACTCCATAAATCCAAATTGAGAGTCAATGCTAAAACAACCTTCCTCTTGTGACTCAAAGCATCAGCTGCTACATTCTCCTTTCCCTGAATATACTTGATCTCAAAGTAAATTCACAAAGGAATTCCATCCACCTTCTCTATCTAGCATTCAGATTAGGCTGAGTAAATATGTACTGAAGACTGCGATGATCACTGTCTAGCTCAAAATGGTGCCCTAACAAGAAATGTCTCCATTGGACTAAAGCATAAACCATAGCTGCCAACTCAAGATCATGCGTAGGATAATTCAGCTCGTGATCCTTGATTTTGTGATACTTGAATATGCAATCACTCATCCCTCCTACATAAGGACTGCTCCAATTCCCTCCAATGAAGCATCAACACAAATAATAAAATCTTTGACTAGATCAGGCACTGCTAAGATCGGTGAACTAGTCAAACACCCCTTAATTTTTTGAAAAGCCTCCTCACACTTCTCTGTCTAAATAAACTTCTTCCCTTTCCTCTGCAATGAGGTGATAGGATGAGAAACTCTAGAGAAGTCCTTAAAAAACTTGTGGTAATATCTAGCTAACTCCATGAAACTATGAACCACAGACACAATAGTGGGTATTGGCCACTCCACAATAGCCTGAATCTTAGAAGGATCTAATGAGATACCTTCACTTGGGATCACATGTCCTAGATATTGAACTTCTGTCTGAAAGAAATCACACTTTACCTAATTAGCATAAAGCTGATTTTCCCTCAAGCACTGCAATAGCCATCTAAGATGCTCCTAGTGCTCTTCTATGGATCTAGAATATATCAGTATATCATCCAATAAGAATAAGATAAAATGATCTAGATATATATGAAAAACTCCATTCATTAAGCACATGAAAACTTATGGAGCATTCGTCAAGCCAAAAGGTACCACTGTAAACTCATAGTGTCCATAATGTGTATGAAAAGTAGTCTTATGGATATTTGCATCATGAATCCACAACTGGTGATACCCTGACTTTAGATCAATCTTAGAGAACACCTTTGCTCCCTTGATTTGATAAAAAAGATCATCAATCCATGGAAAAGAATACCTGTTCTTGATTGTTACCTTGTTTAACTATCTATAGTCAATGCACAAGCATAATGATCCATGCTTCTTCTTAACAAAGAGGACTGGTGCTCCCCAAGGAGACACACTAGGACTAATACTTCCCTTTGACAAAAAATCCTCTAACTAAAGCTTCAACTCACTCAATTCAGGAGTAATAATCTGATAAGGAGCTCGACATCATCTTTCTATCACTCGGCATTGCTTGCCTGAGACTCAACATTAGGTGCAGGTCTGTTACCTACCTCTTCTATTTCCTCAATGTACACAAAAGATCTATAATCTTCTGGTTCTCTTTTTCTGTCAGCTTCATTTCTTTCAACATACTCATCAATTTTTACATTCACACTTTCAACAATTTTGTTAGTGTTAGAGTTCAAACACTTATAAGCTTTACTTTTTGTAGAGTAGCCTAGGAATATGCCTTCATCACTTTTAGCATCAAACTTTCCATTCCTATTGTCTTTCAATATGTAACACTTTCTTCCAAAGATTCTAAAGCATTTAACACTTGGTGTGCTGCCCATACCATAATTCATAGGGTGTCAGATTTGTACCTTTATTGATCTATACCTGGTTAAGAGTGTAAATAGTTGTACTTATAGCTTCTTTCCAATATTTCTATACCACATTCTCTTCAATCAATAATGTCCTTGCACAGTCCAAAATAGATATGTTCCTTCTTTCTGCTACACCATTCTGTGGAGGTGTCTTGGGTGCAGACATCTATCTTTTGATTCCTTGATTATTGCAAAATAGATTGAATTTATTTGATGTAAATTCTCCACCATGGTCAGATCTAAGACATTTCAGGTTCCTACCTATCTCCTTCTCAACCTTAGCCAAATACCACTTAAAAATTTGAAAGGCATCAGATTTTTCTTTTATAAACATTACATGCATCATCCTAGTATGATCATCAACAAACAAGATAAATTATCTACCACCACAGTAACTTTGTATACCCATAGGTCCACAAAGGTCAGTATGAACCAAATCTAAAATGTGTTTAGAAGTAAAGGATTTTCTCTTGAAACTTGACTTAGTCATTTTTCCTAACTGACATTCTTTGCACATCACATTCTTAGGTTTTTCAATCTAGGTAGGCCTCTTACTTTCTTCTTCTTACTTATCTCTATCAGATTGACAAAGTTAACATGACATAGCCTCTTATGCCATAACCAAATGTCATCAAGTTGTGCAAACAAACATATTTCTTTAGATAGGTCAAGATAGAACAAATTACTTCTAGTCTGCTCACCACTTCCAATCAGTTCACCAGTAGCATCTAATAGCTTAGCTTTCTTGTGATGAAATTCCACTCGGTAACCAATTCTATTGAGCTAAGCAACACTTAACAAATTATAATTCAATCCTTCAACCCAATAAGCATTTTCACAAGAGATCTTATCAGTTAGTTTAATCAATCCTTTTCCTCTAACAGGAGATGGTGCATCATTACCAAATGTTACACTTTTACCTTTATAATGATGTAGGGTCTCAAACTTACTTTTGTCACCAGTCATGTGATTTGAACAACCACTGTCAATAATCCATTTATCATTCTTATTCACATAGGAAATCAATGCAATTTTCTCATCCTCATCAGATTCATCTTTCATTATAACATAAACTACCTCAATTTCAAAATCATCACTATCAGTATCAGTCTCTTCTTCAACAATGTAACAGGATTTCTTACGTTTTTCTTTGTAGTCTTTGTACCTTTAGTAGCCTTTGTCATCTCTTCTATCTTTGTGTCTGCTATTTCTTTCTTCATCTTTATCCTTCCTATCAGGACATCTAGAAGCTATATGACCAACCTTTTTACATGCAAAACATATAATAGGGAGTTTACCTTTGTATTTTCCTTTTCCTCTTCTCAGTCTTCTAGCCATAAGAGCTTCTAGATCTTTAAGATCTTCATCAGAAGTGTCACTGTCACCCTCACTTTCACTTTCGCTTTCACTGATGCATCTTTCCTTTTCATTTTTAGGCTTGTTCAGGACTAACTATGACTTAAAAGGAGATTCAAAATTTCCAATACTACCAATAGTGAAATTATCATAGTTAGACAGTTCAAAAGCAATCAGCTTGTCAATCAAACCTTCCAAAGTAAGCACAGTTGCAGAGTTACATCTAGATATCAAGAAACTGGGCTCTCCTTCAGAAAGACATCAAGAAACTCCTACAAAATGAGATGATCTAGGGTCTTATCTTCACTCTCCACTTCATCTATCTCATACATAGTCAACGCAAACATCTGGCAACCCTTATGCATACAATGCTTAAGTTTCATGGAAGATATCATTCGAAGAGAAATAGAATTTGGAATACCCACAATCTGACAATCCTTGCCCTCATCATTCGGGCAATTGATAGTCTTTTTCCTACAAATCAATACCAGCCCCATGAGCTCCCAATGAATCCATTCCCAATACAATACCATAAGATCCCAATGGAATCACACAAAGATCAACTGAGGTAGTGAATTTGCCTAAATTCAGCTCACACTTATGGACCAAAGAGCATGCAACAACCTTAGCCCCAAAAGATAACTCCACTTGCCAACACCTATCTTGCTTCACAAAAACTAGCCCACATTGATCAACTAGATAAGGAGATATAAATGAATCAGTAGTACTAGAATCATATAAGATAGAGATAGATATATCTTGAATAGTACCTATAGTCTCTACCACTATCCCCTGGTGATCCGCTTGTCGAAGATCCAAGGCTGCAAACACTCTGTGAGCACATCCTGCATCTCCCACTATAGGCTCTGAAGCTGCTCATATCTATGCTAAATACTAAGGAGGGTGTTGAGGAAAATTCACTTCAATGTGCCCAAATTGTCCACAAGTGAAATACCCGATACCCCTGAAATTGCCTCTCACACCGAAAGACACACTAAACTGCTGGAAACTTCCCTTACTGACACTTTGTTGACCACTCTAAGGTGGCTAACTTGACTGATTACACTTGAAGCACTGGCCATTATGAAATTTCTTTGAATGAGAACCATCGCTCTGAGTAGGAGGAGGAGATGACTTTTTTTGTTGTTGGTTCTAGTTACCCCTCTGTAGAAGTTTGATGGCTTCTTGAAGTTCCCATTACCCTATGACTGATTACCTTTATATCTTGAGCCTAATTGTCCACCTACTAGAGCACCTGAATGTCTACCATGTCCCAAGGCCAAATTTGCCTCTATAAGAGTATCTTTAATGACCGCTTCCTTGAGGGTCTTAGGCTCAAAGAATCTAACATCCCCAACTATGCGAGCATTCAGCCCCCTAACAAAGTGTTGTACTAGAAGAGCTATATACTGTCCGAAGCCAACATACTTCTTGAGCTCAAAAAATCTACACTCATACTCACCCACTGACAAGATCAACTGTCTCAGGTTTTGAAACTCATATGCTCTCTATCACCTCCACTGATCAGACAGGAAGTACTCTAAGAAATGCTCCAACAACAACTCCCATGTCACAATATCCATCCTAAGTTCCAACTTCTCCTCTTCTATTTTCCACCACACTGTTGCAAAATTAGTAAGCTGCATCATTGCATATCTAGATTTAGTATTACTACTAAAGGGATGCATAAAAAAGCTCCACTCCAAAGCTATCAGCCAAGTCTTTGCCTCTAATCCAGTACCTTTCCCATCAAAGGGAATAGGTCATCCTCTCATCAGGTCCCTCATGTGATTCACTACCACAACTGTAGGATCCACTGTGAAGTTCCCCCTTGGAGTACTCCTAGACCTCTCCCTTACCCTCTCATCTCCCTGAGAGTGGTGGGAAGCATCATTCTCTACTATATTCTATACAGGACCAAGATGATTGAGAATCACTTGTAGAAGCTTTCTAGTGTCTAAACCATCAAACTCACCCTAATGTTCATCCCTCTGATCATCTCTAGACTTTTAAAGGTGACTAACCTATTTGACACTCGTAGAAGGGCTATGTTGTCTACCCCTCCCACGATTACAAGATTGACCCCTACCAAGACCTCTAGTAGCTCTAGTCTCAGGCATGATTCCTACAACATTCAGAGACCCAACAACATCTCACAACATAGCTTGAAACATAAACAAAAGATAATGTAATTTACATAGCAATAGTCTGTAAACAAAAATGTTATATGTATATGTTTAAACTATAGAAAACCTAATGAGCGTACATACCTAGAGTTCCCAGTGTAGAAACTCTGCTCTGATACCAAATGTAATGGCCCACCAGGGAACCAAAAAGAGATTAACCTAAAACATGATACTAAGTTTGGTGAATAATTTTTTTTTCCTAAAGTTTTCATAAAAGATAAACATTCACGTCGAAGCAATAACCATTTACTCACATTAACACAACAAGAAACATAGATTACAAAACTAATGGGTCCCATGACGTAGAATTAATTAAGAACAAAACTCATCTAAAAACATCAACAAAAGATTCCATATATTAAATCAAGTATTTACATCATAGAACAATAATTACAATCCTCAAGGATATCAATGAATCTTAAATTATAAACTCACATTCACTACTCATGTCACAGGGTATGTAGTAATCACTCAAACATTAATAGTACAATATCCAGATTAGGTATCACATGCAATACTCTAATACAAGATTGTAATAAAAGAAGATAAGTATAAAATCACCAATGAAGATACATAAGGAATCCAACTGCAATAATACCATCAAGGACTGGTACCAGGATGTCGAATCTCAAATGGTAAAGAATCACTACCACCCGTCCATGTTGATCCACAAAGGTCTACCCCACCATGCTAAGGAGATAACAATAGACCCCACTCAGATAACCAATACCAAAGCAAGATCAGAACACTAAGCAAGGGAATCTTAAAAGCTCTCTAACTCATGGTAAACAAAATATAGTGATAGGTAAGACTCACTAATCCAAAGGCAACCGACACTTGTAGGATAACTAGACTATGTATAGTAAGGTGTCATAATGTACGTCTAACCCTTGAGTCTCATCTTGGTAGTCACTCTAGATCCCGACACTAAAGGGACCATACACGTTATCAATGACCTCTTGTACATACAAAGCCATTAACTATGCCATACACATAACTCTCAAAGGTGGCAACCATTATCTCAATCTCCATCTTAGTCTATACTAGCACTCAAGCATGGGTGAGGAAACATATCTTATTAGGTTCATTTTAATATCTATCAATGTTATATTAATGTATCACTTGATTACAAATACTTACAATAAGTGATACTAGCAACCACTTGTGGGCCCCGACGCTTACTACAAGCCACCCCCTACTACATATATAGGTAAACTACCCTAGGCTCATATATCTCTCCTAGATCTAACACATATAGAAAAATTAGGTAGGCCCACATCCATAAACATACACAAGAATCAGGAATGACTATACATACATGCTTACAAAATTTAGTACAACTTGAGCCTATATGGTCAAATAGGGTAACAAATCATGTCATACTCACACTATAACATAAATCAGAACACATGCTCGTAAAAAAATCAAAACCCCAGCCTCTGTAATTTCTCTAGGTCGTCTAATGCCCACAAAGCAAGAGAACACAACACCCAGGAAAAAAGGAATAACATTTTCATTTAATAAACAACCAATTACAGTGTAAATGTGCACTTCTAAATACAAAATAAATCATGTATTTAAATAATTTAAAAACAATCAAATATATGCATTATACAAAGGCACATCTAAATAAAATAGAATTTAAATATCTTCATACAATTTAATCTAGATTAAATTAAATAATTAATTCTAAATTAATTAAATAATCTAAATCTAAATTAAGTTAAAAATTTGATTCTAAAATAAATTAAATAATTTAAATCTAATTAAATTAAATAATTAATTCTAAAATAAATTAAATAATTTAAACCTAAATTAAATTTTAGACATAAGGTAAATTCTTTAAACAAATAACAATTAATAAATTTTTTAAAATTTAATAAATTTCATTTACAAAAAAAAATTTATTAAAAAATTTTAATAAACAAAAGTTTTTAAACAATTTAAAAAACTAATATTATACAAAATTTAAGAGCATGTAGGGGGTTGGGCCCGCTCCCACTGCCGTGCTGCAGTCGAGGACTGCAGCACGACCCCACTAGGCACAGTGCGCAGTCCATAGACTGGCACGGGTACCTAGGGTACCATGTTGCAGTCATTGACTATAGGACAGTTCCCATGCCTACATGACCATGGGTGGGGGTTTGGTGGCCCTGCCCACGTCACCTCCTTTTCATATTTTTTTTAATTTTCCTTTTATATATATATTTTTAAAACAATGCAATTTATTTTTTTGAAAAGAAAAAGGAATTTATATTATTTTTTTAATTAAATTTCCAAAAATAGAAATTAAGAACAAGTATTATTTTGTTATGCATATTTGACTTTTTCCTTCTTTCGGCCTCTCTGGCACTTTTTTTGTCTTTACTTGTTATTTTTTATTTATTGTGTTTATTTTCCAGAGAGAAATTTGTTTTTCCAAAATAGAATATTTTCTACCCAAATTGATTTTCTTTCATATCTAAATTTATTTCCCCATGGCTCAATAGTTGAACTATAGCCTACATTGATTTTTTCATTTTCTAAAAGTTTTATAGAGAATTATTTCACAAATATTGGAAAACATAACCCTACTATGCCAAGTCTGAATAAAATCAAACAAAAACAAATTAAGGGTTTTCTAATACCCAAAATCACAGACATACCAAAACAAATCTACCTAGACAATTGAAATCAACGAGACATGATAAATCATTGAAAATTACACAGACAGAATTTACAAAGAGGATTCTCCAACCCTACCTAAGATCCAATGCAAGTACTGAAACAGAAGCCTTTGAGAAGAAGAAAATTCCAGATCCTTCCAAGTATGAAATCGATCCTACAGATCTGAGTCCACGAAGAATGCAAAACCAAAATCTAGATGCACAAACAAGCTTTCACAATTTTCCAACAATTCTAATTCACCCAAGAATCTCAAGATGCCAAAATCCAAGCTCTCTCCACAAAATCACCAAAACCTATCTAATCTCTCAAAATGAATGCAATTCTCCTAATAGGCATTCAATTCCCCCTTTCATACAAACCCTAAAGGCAACTCACCAGTAAACTCCTAATACAACTCAAATCATAAATTGAAAGAAAATCTCAATAAAATAAAATAAAATAGCCTTTATTTGCACAACTCAACTTAGACTCCTAAAGACAAGTTGTTACCTTTTGAAATAAAATTTACTTTTTTTTTTTTTTTTGATCGACAAAGGGCCGAAGCTGAGGTTTTTATATTTATATGTAAAAGAAAATATTAAGCAAATATTAATAGAATTATCATCAGTTTTAAGCCCATTTTTGCAGGCCCAATGTTCATAGCAAAGTGCTAAAAATTGTAGACAATAGTAATTGGCTACCACTTTCATCACAAATAGCTAACTACTTGAAGACCCTACAAAACAATGGTTGTCGCATGAACGCATAGCTAGGAAAAGGGCTATGCGAACATGCGACACACCTCCACCACTCACCACTGGGTACAAAAACATCATTGCTATTGACCACTAAGACTCTCGGATCAGTCGACAACATCCAGCACCACCAAACCAGTTGAGATCAACCGCTAAAACCATAAATTTGGGTACTTCATGTCGCAAAAACCCCTCAAAGAATTTTGAATTTGAAAACAAATGGTCATATTTATGGAAGTCACGCGGTCAACAGTTATAAATCCCTTGAAATATCCTTGGTCACTTTACTAGCAAGTAGCCAACCAGATACAAGCACGTCGGCAAGACCCACTTTTACTCCGCAATGGTGACATTCTTAATGGTTGTCACATGATCGCATAGCTAGGAAAAGGGCTATGCGAACATGCAACAAACTGCTTACACTTACCACTGTCACTGCCATGCCGACCAAATATTCACCACCACTATTTTCCCAAAGGGTTTGTCACATGATCGCATAGCATGAAGCTGGCTCATGTGAACATGTGACAAACCATTAACTTTCACCCCACTGACAAACTACCAAGTCACCGCCACATCACCACTCCCTACCAATGAAAAATGTGCACCACCGGCAACACAAGACAATGGGCCCACTATCGAGAGAAGCTTTACCTTTTGGGAAGATCAGACGGTGGTCGCATGATCGCATGGGCTGGAAAGATTTGATGCGATCATATGACAACCACAGGATCAAGAATCTTTCCAAAAGAATCGGGCCCATCTGCCATCCTACCACCTCAGACCACGTGGACAAACCAAAACACAACACATCACTTTATTCTCTGACAAACAGGACCACCAGCTGGGAAAAGTAGATAGATCAAGATCTGTAGCTGGTCTCATATTCGCATGCCTCTAGCACATCACATAAGCTCTTACGCCCATCATTAGATGAGAAACCTGTCAAGGAGCCGGGCCCACCAACCAATTGAACTTGTGCACATAAGACCAACGGACAAGGAGTGCCAAAAAAAGGGAAGAAGTGCGAGGTTGAAAACATCCAAGGTTTTCGGCACCAAAAGATAAGTGCACAAAAATATAAAGGCATAAGGTCGAAAACAACTAGGGTTTAAGAAGACACATGTTTGCAAGGCCGATGTAAAACTTCTAATTCTACCCCTATTTTCTAGCTGATTTCCAAAATGTTACCAAAATGCTTCCAAAAAACAAGTAAATAGCACCCATTTAATGTTGAACCTGATGAAGAGTCCATTTCTGTGGAGGAGGAGGAGGAATACTTGCAGCAAGTGGCCTTCAGAAGCTATCCGCTAGATCTCTGGTAATTTTGTCCTATCATATTCTGCTAACACTAAAGCGTACTATTTAGGTTTGAGCAATGGAAAACATCCCATCATTGATCAATAAGTGGCTACTCCTCTTGTCCTTGATCTGGATTTCATTTAATGCTCTAAGCTCATATCCATGCTATGAGGAAAGATGCCCATCTTATCACCTCAAGTAGCCATTCTGTCAACTTGCAAGGCAAGAAACCATCGGGGTTTGAACCAACCAAAGTATTTTGATGACTAGACTTGAAGAGCTTCACTGACGTTGGATATACTTTTCAAATTCAATCCTCTAGCTGCCAAGTCTGCCAGCTCATCCGCTTCTGTGTTTCCTTCTCTAAAAGTATGGTTGATGGTTTTTGAATCAAATTTATCCATGAGTTGTAAAATGGCCTCTAAAATTGCCATTAACTGCCAATTATTGCATATGCCTTGTCACATGATCGCAAGGCATCTCTTCCATTCTTGTGATCATGTGACCAGATTTGTACCCCCGCCTGCAGTGTTTAATTCAACTTTTTTTTAATTTTATAGTAGACTTCTAGGAGAGTACTGCAAATCAATGGAAATCTATGTCAATTAGTCCTTTTAGCCACCTGCAACATGCCTTGAGCACAAAACCAAACTTCATCAGGTACAAAAACATCATGTAATCAACCACAGAGACCCCCTGAGTAGTCTTCAACAACTGGCACCAACAACCAAATCAAATCCAGCCGAAGAGATAATTAAAACCAGTCCTTTTTGGTGAAAAACCCTCTCAGGAAATTCAAATTTGAAAAGAAATGGTCACTTGATGATGCCAGACACATGTCAACAACTAGAAATCAAAATTAGGTCAACTTTACACCTCTGTCATCAAATCCTTACTTTCCTGGGCTCGACAACTTAACGATTTATCTTTAGTTACGCTGTTGCACGATCATCTACTTAACCACCCCATGAATCCTGGTTTACATTTTAGATTAGTCACATGATCGCAAGGCACTTTATTAACCCTTTTGATCATGTGACTGTAGTCTCTCAGTCATGGTCAACAGTCACAAAACCCCTTTGAAAGGTCCTTGGTCACATTACCAGCTAACACAATCACAATCTAGCACCTCAGTAGCATTGGCACCATGGATCCACCTCAAAACTTCACAACCGCGGCATTCTCTTAACAGTTGTCACATGATCGCATAGCCAGGAAAAGGGCTATGCGAACATGTGACACACTACCACATCACCCCTTTGCCTCACCGCATAACCGCCACTGTTGTGAGCTCGACACAAAGGGTTTTTCACATGATCTCATAGCATGAAAATGGCTCATGAGATCATGCGATAGACCGTGAACCCGTTAGAAAATAGGTCCCACCGATAACTAGCACACCGAGAACATCCATGTCACTTCTCATAGCCAATGAAGAGTGCACATATCGCAACAAAATTGATAGTGGACCCACCTTAATCCTTCGTGCCCAGATCCCAGATCAACGGACGTCGCATGATCTCATGAGATGAGAATATTCCTTACACTTGTATGTCATCTATAGATTGAAAGGTTTTGAAGACCTAGGGCCCATGTCACATAACAACCAATTGGAAACTGACACATCAGTACTAATTTGACACCAGTCCATGCGTACCACCATTTAGAAGCAGGGCCCACCAATACAAGATTGCGTGACAGAGGCAAACTCACAATTGCGAGAAGGAAAGGAATATTCTTCTTTTATTTGGAGATTGACCGACTAACAGGACATGAAAAACTAGGCCCCACAAGATAGGTGGCAGTCAGTCACAACTTCATGAAGAGTAAATATCTCACAACTTTTCCATGCGAACATGCGATAACCACTAATTCTGACTGAACCTTAACCGCACCAAACAACCAAGAAGAACTAGGTCCCACCAACTGGTCACAGTTGTGCAGATAGGGAATGCCAACAAATAGGGTAGAAGTGCAAGATTGAAAACATCCAGGGTTTTCACATTAACACAAAGGTAACAGAGAAATGCAAAAACATCGAGGGTTTTATGCTTAGATAGTTTTTGGAACCCTGCGACATGAAAGAATAATTTCCAGCAGACCTTGAAACATGAATATCTCTGTGGTTTCAACACTTTAGCATATCCACTCTTAACCTAACCTTGGAAACACAAAGAAATATTTTATACTAAGAGCGCAAACCATGAAACTTCATAAATCCAGCTCGCCGATGAAAACTGTGTCAGAACTAGGGAAAAGCAATTCACTTGGGTTTTCTATGTATTAGGAGGTGCAATCTAAATTGGAGCATGGTGATATCAAGAACAATAAGTGGTTGAGGGCGCAAGAAATGAAACCATGTTGTTCTATTTCTTCCTCCATCAGCTAATCCAACTCCTATCTGTGAAGTGATTCATTTTGAAGCTGTACTCTGCACATTAACTTTGGTGGAATTGACTAGGGAGCCAACTGTTGGAGATTGATCTAACGTGTATTCCATCTACTGCCTAATTTGCTAGCTCATCCTCTTTGCCATTGCCTTCACGGTAGATGTGATTAGCCATTGAAGATTCAAATTTTGAAATTAGGGTTAATATGTTTTCTAAATAGGATTGAAGTTTCCAATTTGAAATGGACCCTATCCTTATTGCATTTATAATAATCATTGAATCTCCTTCTATTTCAATTCTATTAAGATTAAGCTCTCTGGCTAGAACCAAACCGTGATAAAGAGCTTTTATTTCTGCTACATTGTTAGTGTCAGGGTTTAATGGCTGGGCTAATTGAGCAATAATTTGGCCATCTGTTGAATGAATAATACAACTCACCCTAGAAGGACCTGGATTTCCTCTTGATGCCCCATCAAAATTTAATTTAACCCAGCCTAGAGAAGGAGATTTCCAGACACATGTCAATCTATGGAAAGAGCTACCCTTGCTACCTCTACCAATAATGGTAGGCATTTTCAATCCATGCCAGCTTTTTAACATCCTATCATCCCAACTAGTGTAAAATTTATGAATGGTTGAGAATGTCTGACTCCTAGAATTCATGATCTCCACTATAGCTGCCTCAATTCTATTCAATAGCTGATTCATGTTCAATGCTTTCTCTTGGAATAATCTCCTATTCCTTTCCTTCCATAATTCCCATAGAAGTATTGATGGGGATATGATCCAAAGGTTTCCACATAAGCTTTCTTTGAAGAGAGATAGCCAAGCAATAAGGTGTGATTGCAGATCTTGTGGAGAAGCAGTTATCCAATTTAGTTTTGAGTGTAACCAATCCCAACATTCCGTTGAAAACTGACAAGAGAATAATAAATGATTGAGATTCTCTTCATTTTTATGGCATAGTGTGCATCTAGATGGCCCAAAGAACCCCATTTTTGTGAATTTCTCTGCAGTTAGAATACGGTCCTGAAAAGCTACCCAAAGGAATGTGCCAGCTTTAGGCAAACACATTTTGTTCCAACAAAGGTGAATGGGGATTGAGGAAGTTTTTTGAGAATGTTGTGTTAATAATTTATACCCTTCCTTCACCTTATAGTTACCATCCTTTGATCCAAACCAAATAATTTCATCATTGCCATTTTTTAAAAGAAAAGATCTTTTTTGTAAAGTGGATTTTATCAGCTGTAATTCTTGGTAATTGGCCCCAATATTTGTGAAATCCTTCCATCTCCAAGATCCATCCTCTTGAGAGGATGAAGAAGGAAAGATATAGTCTTTTAGCATTGTTCCCCACACCCCCTGACTAACCTGCATGATCCATTGGAGCCCTGGAATAGAATGGAGGCTTTGAAGTCCTCCCCATGAGTCTTCCCAAAATCTAGCCAGATTACCACTTTTGATGTTCCAAGAAAGATTGGAGTCAATGACATGTCTAGATTTTACAATAAAATTCCAAATTTTGGATCCTCTTGGAGCATTTTTTATCCTAAATATTTCTTGCATCCCCACTAAACCTAGGTATTTTCCCTTGAGAATTCTAACCCATTTGCAGTCCTTATTCTTAATGAGCTTCCAATATAATTTAGCCCCTAATGCTAAGTTCTACCATAACTGATTCTTGATCCTTGTACCCCCTGTAGAAATTGGTTTGCAAATAATCTCCCAAGAGATCAATTTGAATTTCCTATTCTGATCAGTGCCATGCCAAAAAAAAGTCCTCAATTTTTTCACTATATCCATATATCCTGTTGATGAAAAAGAACGGAAGGAGAGGAGGTAAATGGGAATGGCTGAAAGTGTGGCTTTAGTCATTACAATCCTCCCTGCCCATGATAACCATTTTGCTTTCCAGCTTGCCAATTTTCGGTCCAGTCTTTCATTTATTATTTTCCAAATTCCTGTGGTTTTGAGACTTTTATCAATGGGGATTCCCAGATAATTGCATGGAAGAGAGCCTACCTTGAAGGATAGGAGGGATTCAATCTTTGATTGGACTCTCTTTTTCGTGTGAAAGAAAAATATGACTGATTTATCTTTATTCACTAATTGTCCTGAAGCTAGAGCATAATTTTTTAGGATACTTCTGAAAGTGGATGCTTCTCTAACTGATCCAAGGCCAAATAAGAGGTTATCATCAGAAAATTTTTGATGTGTAATAGGAGGCACCACAGATGTGACTGAGATGCCTCTAATGCTTCCCTGAGATTGAAGATTAATGATGCTCCTCCCTAAAGCTTCTTCCATGATAATGTATAGGAAGGGAGATAGGGGATCACCTTGTCTAATACCATTTGAACCATCAAAGAAGCCATGAGGGGATCCATTAATGAGGATAGAATATTTTGGTGTTGATATGCAATAGAATATCAGATTTATCCATGCTTTGGAGAAGCCAAAGCATTGCATACACTTTGAAAGAAACCTCCAATTCACCTTATCATAAGCCTTCTTAATATCTAGTTTAATGATCATGCTAGGTTTTTTGGAGAGTTGTATGGAATGAATAGCCTCTTGTGCAATAATAATGCCATCAAAGATAGATCTACTTGGTACAAAGCCAGTTTGTTCTTCTCCAATGATTTTATCTAAAATCACCTTTAGCCTATTTGCAAGTGTCTTGGATAGAATCTTATATATGGTATTACACAAAGCAATGGGCCTAAATTGATCCATCGAATTTGCATTTTCTGATTTGGGAATAAGGGCAATAAAAGTGTTGTTGATTTTAGTAAGAAACCTACCTGATGATCTTGTTGTTTCGAGGGCTTCAGTGAGTTCTATCCCAATCAACGACCAGCAATGGAGGAAGAAAGTAGGAGGAAACCCATCCAGTCTTGGAGCTTTATCTGGAGCCATTGAAGATAAGGTTTGATGTATTTCCTCAGATGTGAATGACCTCATTAACATATGGTTGTCCAAGTCTGAGAGCAACTTAGGCACATTGCAGAGAAGTTCTTGTTGACTTGTGAGAGGAGAGATATCTGAAGAGTTCAACACCTTGGAGAAGTAGGATACTATTTCATACTGGATCTCTTTCTGATTGGAGATAATTGAACCATTTTGATTAGTGATTTGAAGAATCCTGTTGGTGTTCCTGCGACATTTAGTACTAGTATGGAAGAACTTGGTATTTTTATCTCCAGCTGCTAGCCAAGATTCTCTTGATTTTTGTTTCCAAAAAATTTCCTCCTTACTAAGCACATCCTCTAATTCCTTCAGCAACTCCTTCTCTTTGAAATATAATTCTTGATTCATTCCTTGCTTCATAATCTCATTATTTAACTCTTCCAATTTTGACTCAATTTCCTCCTTAGAAGAGAAAATATTTTTAAAATGAGTTCTATTCCAGGTGAGAAAATTTTGTTTGATGAATTTGAGTTTTGTGACAAATCAGTACATTTTGGACCCCTTCACCTTCACTTCAGCCCACCATTTTTCAATCCATTGTAAGAATTTTTCTTCTTTAAGCCACATATTTTCAAATTTAAAAGAACATTTGAGTGGCTTATCTTCTTCTAACATATGAAGACAAATGGGAAAGTGATCCGATCCTGAGGAGGGGCAGATGGATGCTTTTAACCCAAAGGGAAAGGACGTGATGTCTCCTTTATAAAGGAACCTATCCAATTTTTCTGAAATACTATCCAAGCCCAATCTTCTGTTGGACCAAGTAAAAGCCCCATTATCTAGTTCAATTTCAAACATATCCTCTTTTTGAAGCCAATCTTGAAAGTCTGATTGTGATTGTGAAAGTCTTTGCGACCCCCCCTTTTTCTCTGATGAATGGATGATGGCATTGAAATCACCTCCCACAATGAAATTAGAATCCGAAAAAAGAGAGAACCAATTACTAATGTCATCCCATATCTCCAATTTTCTCCTCCTTGTTATAGGTCCATAAACATTAATTAGATATATAGATAGGTTTGATTGGGTGCTAGTAATTTTTCCCCCCATCCAACTTTGAGTATCCTTGACATGTGAGTAAAATGAAGTTCTGGGATTCCAAATGATTGCTAAACCCCCTGAGGCCCCTGCTGCCTCAACAACTGAAGCTTTCCAATCTCCCAAGGATTTAATGAAGACTTCTATTTGTGCTTGAGTCATTTTGGTTTCTTGAAAGAAGATGACATCAACCTTAGCTATCCAGATGCAGTGTTTGACTAAAAACTACTTGTTAGGGGCATTTAGACCCCTAACATTCCAAGAGAGGAGTCTCATTGAGAATTGGGAAGGAACTTCCCCTTCCCTGCATTCAGATATGTTGTGATCTTAGCTTGATCACGATCCTCTCCCCTTGCTTCTCTTAAAGTAGCAGCTAATTTTCTACCTTTCCCTCTCTTTTTCCTAGATCCGCAATCTAAAACTATTTTGTGATCCACCTGCATCATTCCTAGTAGAGAATTGGAGCCTTCCAACTTTGTTTTAGAGTCTAATTCCCTATTCTCAAATTCTACCATACCCTAAGAGTTTTTTGTTATCTCTGATTAAAGGATTGAATTGTCCACATCCATGAATCTATCCTCCTCTTCCACAAAATCATCTTCCAAAATTTTTTCCAAAAAAGAGTGTCATGAAGTATTATTTGTATCATGACTATCTAGACTAGTCCCAAAAAGATCATAAATAGCTTGGAGTTTGGATGGGATTGGTTCTTCTATACTTCTTGTCCTTCCAAACCATCTTGAAGAAATAGACTTCTGGTTTGATAAATTTTTCAGAGGTTTGAGTGAGATTAAACCTCCCTTCACTTTATTTCTAGATGAAACCAAGGGTAATTCTGCTAGGGCTTCCTGAGTGGAATTATTATTCCTTTTATTTCTTATTCTGGAGGATTTCTTGCAACCCGATCCTGGAGAATAATTATTTTTCTCTAGGGTGCTAGATTTTGGTAAATTCTTAAGATCACAAAGTTTGATTTTCAAAATGTCATCCTCCTTGCTAAAGTGGTTCTGTGATTCAGGGGAATTAAGGATCTTTGAATTTTGACCAATTTGATCATAATTCTTAAGGTCATAGAGTTTCATGTTCAGGATATCGTCATCCAAGCTAGAAATGGTAGCATTCCTGTCCCTTTGTTTGATGATATCCTTCCGATTGTTGTCAGGAGTTTGAATGTTATCCTCTTGAAGGACTTGATCAACAATTTCCTCCAGTAATTCCTTCTGAACTTGTCTTACCCAATATGTGATGTAATTCTCCAACCAGGACACCAGAAAATTGTTGGATGGCAATAATGATGGTTGAAGGGAGGGAGGCGAATGAGCCTTAGTCAAGGTCCTAAATTTGTGAAAAGTCTCATTGTAAATTCTGAAATCTAACCAATATTCCCCCTTCGATATGGTCCTTTCTGTTGAGAAATTTACTATTTCCTTATCTTCATGTGCTGGGTAAGTCAATAAAAGATTTGGAGAACCCCATTAATCCCATTTGAAAAGACTGCAATAAAGTAGTTGAAGGAACAAGGACAATGCATCTTTATTAATATCATATGTATGAGCTTGAGAAGCTATAATAGGGATCTTCCCTCCTTGATTTTCTTGAGAAGTTGAAAGGTGGGAAGAATGTGGAAAGGCTTTCAGAGGGATACTTGATTTTTCTGAAGCGTAAGATATCCTTTGTATCCATATTCCATATTTGGAGATGAGTTTTATAGAGTTAGGTAGCTCCTTCTCCACATTCATTAGTAAGCACAACCATGAGGATGTTGTGGAGTTTTATGAGTGGTGAGATAAATAAATGCCCACTTTATTTCCAATGATTTGCATAAGCTCCACATTTATGTATTCAACCGGAAGATGGGGGAGGTTGATCCATGTGGGCACGAATCTAATTATATTTTTCTTACTATTGAAGTTGGGGGACCATTGCTGCATATGTATACCCTTATTTTTGTAGAATGATCCCTTTTCAAGACAACTAAAGCACATATAATTAATTAAAATTGTATTAAATAGATTAAATATTTAAAGCATCATAAAACCATGCCATTAAATATTTAATTATTTAATAAAGCACAAAAAACATAATTAACTCTAATTTCAATTAAATAATTAATTAAATCCAAATATTTAAATATTTGATTTTTATTTTCTCACATAAACATAGGAATACAATTAATATTATATTTCAACTATAATCATTAAATTCCATGGCTATAGAAAATCACACACTCAAGTAAATAATCAACTAAGATCAACAAATAAACTAGACATACTCAAGGAAGGGATCCACGAATCCATGTGATCTAGACAAATCTGATTAAGGTAGGCCTCAGATACTTATCACATCTAAGGAAAAATAGGCTTAGGTTAGGGTTTTGGGTCTGACTGTTACCTCCCCTCTTTACCATTGAGATAAATATTTATGGGCGCGCTCACTCCTACCAATTTAGGGAAGACGATGCACTATACCTACAAACCTGACATCACAAGACGAAGCATGTACATCCAATATAGATATAGCAGATAGTGATAGGGTATGGTCAGATGTGTGGATCTCGCCATGGCAAGTAACTATGCCTCTGTCCTCTACCATACAAACATGCCAAGAAAGTACATACACATGTAACCATACACATGCAAGTATGGGGTAAGTAACATCATAAATCATATAAAGCATAAAACACTGTATCATAATAATATCATCATCTAATTATGAAATCTCATGGCAACATAGAATAATCATAATCCAAATCATCATCATCCACTGAAATAATATATTCTCACATGAATGTGGCCTCAAATAATTCAGCCAATCAACTGAAATAATAGCCTAAAAGAGTATAGCATTGAAAACTAAAAGCAAACTATGGCTGGGTACTACATAAAGCATGCAAGTTGAGTTAATTAGTTACTTTTTTAGTCTGATTAGGAGTTAAAATTGATTGATGCTTAAGTTAACAATTTTTTCCCCCTTTTCCGATTTATGCAACTCCACATTTATCTTAATTATTTGTTATTTCTTATTTTTATCAATTTCTCCTTATTTTTATCAATTTCACAGATTTATCTCAATTTTGCATTTTTAATTTAATTTAATTCAGTTTAATTCCTTTTTATGTGTGAATGATAAAATGGGTTCAATTTATTTAATGTGTTAGTAAATTAAATCAAATTAATTTCTTTAATTGCTTTTAATTGTTATATAAGGTTGATATTAAGGAATTAATTTAGTTAAATAATTTTGCAACTTTAATGATTAAATCAAATTTAATGATAGAATTGAATTGAATTTTTGGGTTAGGACTTTTATGATTATGATCAATAATTTAGATAAGTGGTCCATGGTTTAGGAGACCAATTTTGGGTGATTACACTATGTATGTCACAAATTCTGTTCTAGAGAAATGATTTTAGTAGTCTTCGCCAGAGTGATATGTAAAAGATAGTAATAAAGTGTCTATACTTTTTAAAATATTATTTTTATAGATGGTATAGATTGTTTTGATCAGTTATATGGGTTTAAAATATATAATTAATCTTTGTTGGTTTCTCCTTAATTATTATTGTAGTTGTTTTCTTTATTGTTAGATAGCAGCCATTTCACAATCAATCATGTATGATTGTCTTGTTGTTTAGTTGGATATTTAGAAATTATGCTAATATGGGTAGTTTAGTGAGCTGAAGAGTTTTCTTATAAGTGTTCTTATAGGTCTTTCACATTTTGAAATAGGTTTTATTAATGTCTTTGTCTTCTAAAGTGGTTCTTAGGCAATTTGTAATGGGTTTTATTAATGTATGTGTGTGTTCTGCAAGGAGATTTAAATAAGGTTAGGGCTTAGGTCCTAAACATTATTTGTTTGAATGCTTCTGAGCTGTAATTACTTTGATGTAGAGTTTTCTTCCTTCAAAATTTGGCCATGTTATACACAACCAATTTAGTGGAGCCTGGACTAGGATTTTACAAAGAAAAGAGACTTGTTCAAAAGGAAACAAAGGCAACCAACATTCCATACACTTACATCTGTTGTAATTCCAATGCCAAGTGGTCTTACTTTTATCATACCCATCCCTCTTAGCTTCCTCCTCCTCGACGCCAATCTGAAATCTATGGAGATGGAAACGTCAAGGGTAAAATGTTGAATAATATCATATTGGAAAATGATACAAATAATATCATATTTTTGTCTTTACCTTTATAATGAATGGTTCACACCATAAAATATTTATTCGAGGTTTTGTGAATCGGGTAGCAAGTTAAGTAGGTTTAATCTTGGAGGAAACTATATGGATAAGCATATTTGATTTGGAGTAGTAGTCTGATGGGTTACCTCGACTCAGGAAGGCTCAATGCTTCACCTCTACAAGCGTCACCTAGATGTGATGAGTGCTAAGTGTACCATTCATTCTTATGAGAGATGGGTTCTTGTGAACCTCTACTCGTTTTATGAGTCAACAAGTTTATCTCAAAACTAGACAATTGAATCTTGATAGTAATATCATAATTTGACTTACTGCAATTAAAAAATACCTCCTATTTATAAATTTTATAAATAATTAATAACATACTTTGTAGCTGAAGAAGACATTGAGAAATGGTGTGGAAGATGTCAGGACTATTAACAAAAGTGTGCATTCCAGACAACCCAAAAATTCCCTCACACTCATGAGCGTGCAACAATTTGGGAGAAGAAGATTGGAAAAGCTCTTCCCCGGGTTTGTATTTCACAACAAGATCTCTTGGACTTAGCCAAAGGTATATTACTTGATGTTATTCACTCATTCTTTCTATTAGAAAGAAAGAATCCAGATATCAGACTAGGTATACCAAAAGAAAAAGCTCTTTTAATCGCCAGCTTGGATTGTACATTTATTCATTTCATAATCTATTATGGATTCATTTGCTTTTAAATTTTTCTCTGTGCAGTGAGTAATATTCCAGAGAACATAGCGACTTCCCTGACACATGACGTCTTCATCAATGGGTGTCAATAAAATTTTAAAATGGAAGAGTCCAAAGACGTGGAAAGTTTGTGAACTTTATCCGTAGATTCTTTACACTAGAGTTAAAGATTTCTTTGATTGGTCCTTTTGATTTTCAGTATATTCAAACCTTCAATACAGCTCACGGAGCTTTGAATAATATTATTGTAATGTTTAATGTCTACCATTGGCGTTAGTTATTGCAGTGTGAAACACTAGATCTTCAGACTTCTGTGGCGGAAAAATCTCTAAAAAAATCCATTGAACCTCTGCCGCATAATAAAATTTTAGCTCGTTCATTTATGGTTTAATCAGAAATAATTTTTTATATTTTAGATCGAACCAATTATTATTGGTAGGCGATACAAAAATATTTCATTGACTGCATTCTTCATCACTGCAGTGATTAAAAAATGTTTGACAAAATTTTCAAATTTTTTAAATTATTATTATTATTATTATTCAGCGAAACGCGTATAGGTGCAATATTTTAATCAAGACCATATTTCAAAAATTCAGAAACAAAAGAGGGACGCATCATTGAAACAGCTCGATGATAAGGACAGCAAAAGAAGAACTACTCAAAACAACCACATGCCAAATCAAACTACAGCCAAGGACGTAGAGTGCATGAGGGAATGTACCAAAAATAAATGTAATAGTTTTTTGAATTATTAATTTGAGCTAGTTTCGAATAATTTTGTTATTAATTTATACCTTAGACATCTATTTGTATAAAATAAAAATGGATTGCCATGTTGAGGGACAAAGTTAGAAACTTTTGTGTTTTATGCCTTGAAAAGAATAGTTTATACATATTTGTTTGTTTGGTAACTTTCAAACATTCAATAATTTTCTTCTTTTTTTTTTCCTCTCATTTAATCTTAGAGGAATCGAATAAATCAAATAAATCAAACATAAATCATCTTTTAGTTGGTAATGGTAAATTAAAACAATTAAAGTATCAGTTTTTAGAGTTTAAATGTTAGATTAGGTGTTTAGTTTTGCAAATGATAAAGAAGGTAGAGTAAAATCTTATAATTTGTCACAAAACATCAATTTAGTTGATTCCATTGTTTAGTGTTCCTGATAGAGTTTTTACTAACTTTAGATCAATTTAGCATCGTATAGGATTGCTTTGTAACCTATAAATTGAATTTGATGACAAGTATATTTTTTCTATGTAATTCACTCTAATAGCTATTGCTACAAATTGTTAAGGACTCCCAATAATTAAAAGTTCCTTGAGAAAAACATTGGAGATAAAATTAAGTTCTTGAAAAAGCTTCTTAATAGTCATGAAACAATCAACGCTCACATTTCCAACATAGTCAATACCCTTTTTTCCTTCTCAAAATACATAGTCTAATAAATAGCTTTCCAAACTTTTTGGCTTCTTCCTAATGACGTCTATCTATTTTTTTGAGCTTCCAATTGCTTCAATAGTTGATAGCTCTAACATATATTAATGAGTTATCTTCTATATTTATGGATTTTATGCTTGTTTTGTTTACAACTTTAGTCCTTTGCATAGATCTAGAGGTAGAGACCTTTCAGATAATTAATTTTCTTTTAGAGAATTATTTTATTTTAGGAGAGGTGAGCTACATGTAGTACTTAACCTAAGCTATTGAGTGTGTCAAAATCACCACCAATAGGGTTTGTTAGTTTACATAAAACCTAGTATCCTTAATAATGGAATTATGACCTAGTTTTTTAATCACGCATAAAAAAGATCGTGAATTAATAATATAGAACTGGGGTATAATTAACTTCTCTTTGGATATTGATTTTATTTTATGAAATATGAGGTGCACTTAACTTGTTTTTATCTAACTTTGTGAGTTTTTCAAATCATCTATGAATAGGGTCCATTAATTTGTTTGGAACTTAGCATCCTTTTAATGAGAGTATTTATTTTCATGAATATTTTTGAGTTCTCAATTAATTAGAAATGCACACTCATTTAGGATTCACATGGACTTCAAGTGGAGGAAAAATGAAATAGTTAAATTTTCTTACCCATAGTAATTCCCATTTAGTTTTGTGTCCATTAAAAAAGACTAGCTTGATACAATTATATAATGATATATGATACACTTTCATGCTCACTTCAAATCATTTAATAATGCCTAATTTCTCTCATTTACTCTTTCGATCCATAGATCCATAAATGTGCCTAATCTCATCCCTATTCTATCTTAAAATTTTCATAGAAATTCTCATCAATAATTAGCATAAATTTTTATAGAGCACAAATTTAATCTTGTGTACAAAATAGACTTAAAAAGTAAAATTTAAAATTAAATTGTCAACTTTCACACTTTCTTTGGTCTTTTTGGACTAATTATTCCCCTCATTTAGTCAACTCTTAGTGTTCTTTGTAGAATTTTTACTTAATTTTTTTATTATCTATAAAGTTGATAAACATTACAAATGTAAGACAATATATAAGACTAATTTTTCTATGATTAAATGAGGGGAATAATTATTTTCCCTTTGGATCATATATAAGACCAATGTAGATAACTAGGCAATTGAATGTTTGAAAGGTCACTAAATAGACAAACATTAAGAATGTGTAGAATAGTGGTCACCTTACCAACAAAATGACTTTAGCACATCGGTACATTTTAATTGTCAAATATAAAAATAAAAGTAAAATATTATATATTTTTTTATTTTAATAATTTTTTTTTCAATTGAATATAAAGTAAACTAATATTTACAAAGTGTAACAGCTACGCATTTTAGGACTTTACATAAAAAAGTATGTCTTTAATGGTAATTACAACAGTTACATATGGTTAGCTACATAGTATCATATATCAAAACATCATTAAAAATATCTGATTTTGTCAAAAGTCTATGCCCCTATAGGGCATCCATGCAGTCCATCTGAGTCATTCATCATTCCACACTAGGACTCTTTCATTCTAAACATGGATAGCTCCCCCCAATTGATGAGAAATGGCCTGAGATGGTAGTATTGCACTGGGATCATCTAGTACTAGCTTGCCTCTCTCCAAAAAAACATTTTTAAGAAGTTCATATAGTTGTTCCTTCATCATATTAATGGCCTAGTCAACTGTAATCATCTCTATGTAGATATTACCAGTGGTGTAGCTGTGTGCTAGCTCTTCCCTTTTCATTGTCACTTCTCCATCCTTCATAAACTTGGAATATTTCTTTTCATCAATCTTCATTACTATTGTGACCTGGGACGAGATGTTAATGTATGAGTCTTTAGAGAGACTCAAAAATATTTCTTACTCTACCTTTAAAGATGTCTTCATTTCTCATTTTCCAAATAGTCCATAATATTTCAACACAAAGAATAGCCCAAATAAAATTACTGCAATTACTCAAGCCCAAGAACTTACGAGAAAGGATGTTAAGAATGCTAAAGTTTCTATGTAAAGAAAAACCAAACATCCCCCAGATCTCTCTAGAAAATAGATAGTTAAAAAGATGTTTAAAAAGGACTCCTAACATTTACGACATGAGTAGATGTTAAAATCACCATTAGGCTTATTGAAAACTAACTTTTGTAGGAAGAAGAGCCAGAAAAAAAATCCTTCTTAGGTTCAATGAATCTCTATAAAATACTAGATATTTGCTGCAATGGTTGGGATCAAGGCTCAAATTCCAATTGTTATTGAGGTACAAAAATATATCATGGTTATTTGACAACAATTTGTATAATATTTTGGCTTTGGTGTTAGGGAAGGGAGTTGCATCTCACCATCTCAACTAGGAGCATGTTTCATCATTCATGCTCATCTCTAGGAAGGTATAGACAAGAAGATGCATCTCTTAGCATTGTATAATTCCTCCACTAAGTATGGGGGATATCAAAGTTGGTAATCACCTCTTTCCAGGTAATAAAAATCCCTTCTTTAATGATGTCATAGAATTGTCTAATGCCCCCACTAGTCCAATAGTTGGCAGAGAATCCTTGGATTAGGGATAGTGGTTTATCACCCCTTTTTAGATTTCACCATATGGACTTGTCCCCATAAACCTTTTTTTTTATCATCAATGAAGTTATTATTTTGGATTAAAGAAAAATAATGTTTTGAAGGGGCCCCTCAACCCTTTAAAAAAAACTAAAGATAAAGCATTAAATATCCCAAAATAAACCAGACTACAAAAACCATAGATGCCCAGCAAAAAATCCAATAGCTCCCCCGAACAGAGCTAGCACAAAAGCCAATGCTACCCTGCACAAAATCCAACCTGAGACAAAAAACCAAGCACTACCTAAATCATATTCTTGATTATTTTTCCTACCTCTTCACCTATATCACACATCTTCTTAACTGTCTCTCAAAGAACTAAGATGTCATTGGAAAAAAATGTTTCCTTCTTCTTTAGGCTCACCCTAGTATTTTTTCTCAGACTAGGGGGCATGGTATCTTTATCAACATAATTATTTTCCAAATAATATCAATGATGTTATTGTTACTAACCAACTTTCTGACATATTTCCAAGAGTTCCAAATTACCTTGTGTTAATATGATTTAGAACAATAGAGAGGGGGGGTGGGGGGTGAATCAGTTGTTCTCAGGTCCTGATGTATAAAATGACTTCAAAAAATTTTCTTTAAATCAGATCAAGCAACCAAAACAAACTTGGTCATCACTAATTCAATAATAGAAACATATAACTCAACAGTCCACTACCCAGCTGTATCTAACTTGTAAAACACAGAAATGTTCAAACCAAAACATTCACACAAGTATTGACACCAGTATTTATAGTGGAAACCCAATATGGGAAAAACCACTTTGTAACATGCTACTATTATTTTCACTCTTCTGAAGTGAGCTCGGTTAAAAGCCAACCCTGTCAAAGGTTACAATACACATTGTCAAGTGTGACCCGGTTAAAGGATTTCAATCACCCTATAAAAAGTGAGCTTGGTCAAAGGACTTACATACACTCCATTAGAATGAAACCTTGTTCAAAGGATTTAACATATGACTGTTAGGTCAACCTCTGTTAAAAGGATTTTGACTGTTGCAATGGTTTGAAAGTAGCAGTGGTATTGATCTGAAAACATACAACTTACTTTGCAAAATATCAGATCCAATTCTGTACACAAATGCTAGTTTACTGACTTTGAAACTTTTCCATCTCCACTTCAGATCTGCTCGAAACTTTCCTTCAAGCAATCACCACACTTTTCCTTTAGCCTTTTTGCTTATACAATCAATAAAACTTTACTGTTCTTCCAACATCTCCTTCACCCATGCATGCACATACATAATGCTTCGGTTCTCTTAATACTTTCCTCTGTTACGTTAACTTTTCTTTTTCCACTTAATCTCCTTCATAGATCTTAGGGTTAGGTCAAATACATTGAATACCCACTTCATGTTCTTCATCTCCTCTTCTAGAATCATCTCAAATCTCATAAAGATTTACAATAAAACATTTTACAAAGCATTAAATGCTTCCATACAATCAATAAATAAAGTCAACATGTTTTACATAATCTAAGAATTCAACAATGTCGGCTCCAAATCTGAATTCTCTTCAAATAGAAAATTGCTGATGCTCAGTCAATACCATGATCATCCACTTGGTCTCCATGTAAAATGCTCGGTCACTACTAAAATTGTTTCCCCGGAAAATATTGTCTTCCTCAGCAATTTACTGATACTCGGTCAATACTAGATTTTTCCTCAGCATCCACTAACTCGGTCAACTCTGTCATAACTCGGCTTAAACATGATTTCTTCATTTTTGCTTGGTTAAGCCTACCAATTTAGTCTTCAATCTTACTAAGATAAACAATACGTTATCTCATCATTGTACAACATAGTCAAGTACACTTTGTAGTATCAAGATAACTCAACCTTTCCTTAGGTGCTATTGTTACCAACCTTTCTTTCCCTTCTCACCATAGATATAGTAATTTCCTAAGTAGCAATAGTCTTACCAGTTAAGGTTTGACATCGATGACAATACAATAATTGTTTCAATTGTAGTTTCCAACACCTTGAACACATTTGAATGCATCACCTTGACCAAAAATCTTTTTGACATTAAGTCACTAATATGAAGCCCCTTCCAAACAAATTTTTTTCCTTTCCTCCCCCTTGAAATAATATTTCTAACCAAGATTTTACAGGGCTCATTTCCAAAGGTATATTTAGCAATCCATTTAGTAGCTAGTGTGACCTTTGAGTTTTGAGATCCTTTTGACCCAATCCTCCATTTTCTTTACCCATTTTACGCCATTTCTAACTAAAAATGTGCCTCTTTCTATTTCCTTTGCCATTAGACCAAAGGAAATATCTCCTTCTTTTTCAATGAAGTTGAATTGAGATTGGGTGAAAATCTAGGTGGATGCATAATATATAATGTAGGAGGACACAAAATTTTGATAGACCTAAACCTTCCTACCAAATATAGATACCTAGTGTTCCATTTGGTGAGATTCCTGTCTATTTTATCTTTGATCTAATTCCACATGTCACATATATCTAGGTTAACTAAGAAGGGGATCCCCAAATACTTTACAATGTGATTGGGACCACCCCATGCTAATTCAAATATACTATACTAGCTAGTAGATAGTTTTACCACCCCAACATTATGGATTTGGGGAGTGAAACCTTACTGCTAGATGCAACACAAAATAAGTCCATTTATACATAAGATTAGATAGATTGACCTTTATTAACTCAAATGTGATTGTTGTATCATCAAAATACTGAACATTTGTGAGTTCTTCCCCATTTGGGATCACAATTCCTTTGACCCTTGGTGATATGGTGTTATCTGTGAGAATATAATACAATGTATTAGTGGCAATGACAAACAGGGAAGGGGCTAGTGGGAAACCTTTCTTGATTGATCTAGTTAGTGCAAAAGGATTTGATATTGCACCATTTACTTCCACCCAGGAATTATCTCCATACATGAGGGTATTAATCATCTAGAAGAATGAATTAGGGAATCCAAAACATTTTAGCATCATAGTAATGAAATGCCACTCAATTTCATCGTAAGCCTTTTCATAGTCTAGTAGGATCATACATGTCTATTGGGTGGTGTCCTTGGCCCAATTCATGGCTTCCCAACATGTAACCAAATTTTACAGAATATACCTTCCTTTCATGAATCTTGTTTGGGTTGGATTGATCACATGAGGGAGGATATTTTATAGCCTTAAAGCCAACATTTTAGCAAGAATTTTATATGAGACATTGAGTAATATAATAGGCCTTTATTTTTTAATCAATGTTTTATCACCCTTTTTAGGAATCAATTTAATTATCCCTGCATTGATATTTTTCCCAAGTGTTCTATTGTAAATGGCTTCTGGAAATACTTGAAAAGCTCTTCGCCCATCCAATCAATGTTTTTTTTTGTAGAACTCAACTAGAATCCAATCAGGTTGGGGGCCTTATCATTTATTAACCTCTAGATGGCATTTTTTATCTCCTCAATAGAGATAGTCCTATCTAGTAAAGAATCATCTTCTAAGGAAAATTTCTTGGAAATGATTTTACTAATTTTATTCCTAGCCCGAGCCTCCATATGAGGGCCTATGTCTTCTGTAGTGAAGAGTTTACCATAGAAAATAGAAAAAGCCTTTATGATATCATCTTGAGAATTTAGTTGAACTCCCTCCTCCAAGATGGAATCAATCCTCTATTTGCTTCTTTCTTTTTGAGAACTTGAAAAAATAACTTATATCCCTTATCACCTTGACTGATCCAATTCATTATAGCCCCTATTTTAGCACCTTGAATCTTAAAATTCTACACTCTTATGAGGAAAATTTTTTCTAGAGATATAATCTCCAAGCCTTCAAGATTGGCAGGATCATTTTTCAAGGCCTCTTCAGGTATGTGGATATTTTATTCAAGACTTGATTCAATTGTCCTTCAATCTTTGGCCTTTTTCTTACCAATAATCTAGCATAGAGTCCTCCAACTATCAATATTTTGAGACCATCTATCCACTACACTTTTATTCCACAATACAACCCTATTGTATCATCTAATAAGATTCACTAAAGTATCAAAATCTTCATCCTAAAAAAGGGTAATAATCATAGCAAACCTATCTTTTCCCTTGATTTTAGGACAACTCTTCCCAATCTGAAAAATATTAACCTATGTGAGGTGATTGTTAGATAGGGAATAAGGGGTGACCTTGACACACACACACCCTTATCATCATTCCTAAAGCTAAAAAAATCTCTATTAACATAAAATCTATCAAGCCTAAAATAAATCCTTTTATTTCCCTACTAATGGTTAGTCCATGTATCCCAAATGCCTTTGTGATCTTACACTTGTTATCAACAACTGGGTCAAACAATCTATGTTTTCTAAATAATTTGTACCATAAATTTTTTATTCCCTTTCTATTCAAACTTAACACCAATAGCCTTATCCTGAGGTGCTTCCACCATGTCAAAGTCACCACCTATAATCCAAGGAATTTCTTCAAGGCTAAACATCCATTTCCATAACTTGGTTCTATTTTTGTGCTCATAAGGGGCATATATATTACAGACACCAAAGTCAAATTTTCCAACCTTAAATGTAATCCAAATCATCCATTTACATGGGGAACTTCCCCAATTAGAGATGTGTTTAGCCCATTTGGGGCTGATAAGAATGGCAACACCCCTCCTTCCCTTTTGATGAGTAGTAGTATATACACTATCATCCCTTTATATGAAATTAAGACTTGTATCCAATAAGAAACCAATGTCTTTCACTTCTTGATGCATGAGGATGTCTATACTCTTATTATCAATAAGAAATATTTTAATAATGTATAATCTGTCAGGAAAATCTTGGCCTTCGACATTATACGATGCACAATTTAAATCCATATATCACCAATTAAGGGTCAAATTCCATAGGAGCTTTGAAGCTCTTGTAACAACTTGGGAGTTTCTTTCTAGGGTGCTTGTCTTGTTTTTTATCATTGAGGAGCCGGGGGGTCTACCCCTCTTCTTTTTCAGAGTGGCTAACTCGTTGGTGTCTATAAGATATTTGTTAATCCATTCAACCTTATTAGTTCTGACCCTTTCTTTCTTCTTATGGGCTTGGAATACAAAGATGTCTAAATATTTTTTTACATCAAACCTGGGGACAATATCCATCTTAGTAATCTCTTCATCTTCAATAGCATCCATACCAAAAACTCATTGAGAATCTCATTTTATCTCTACATCATGGGCCTGGATGGGATCATGGGTGGGAGAATAAGGGGGTGGAAATAAAAAAGGGAGAGGTTTGGGAGGGAACATAAGGGGGGAGGACTAGGAATCACCACAAGGGTGTAATCAGATAATCTATCCTCTAGACCATAGGCCTCTTGAAGGGATATCAAACTATTAGTTGATGTATCAATATCAAAAAAAACTTTAGGCTTCTCCAGCTCTTCCACAACCCTCTCCTTAGGCTCATCCTCACTTGAATTGCTACTATCCATGGTTCTATTCACCCCATGGTGGAATGGGAATTGGGCTTCTCAATAACGTTCTATATAAAAGAGGATCGATTTGAAGAGGACATAAAATTTGATCTAGAAGAATGAGCATATTTAAGTTTAGGATAAAATATCCTATGGATCCTTTCAAAGGAAAACTATTGGGTGTTAAGATTTCTTTTTTAGGTCTTGGGGAGGGAGGATAGAGATCAAAATAAAGTTATTGAATTTTTGGAGGCTTTAATAGGTTAGGGATCAAAACACAAGGGATAATTTTACTTGGTTGCACCTTCTTAACAAATTTGGATCACAAATTCTCGAGTTGGGTGCCAAGGTCTGAGGGGGTCTTGTTAGAATGATTTTAGAATAACTGGGAGGGGGGGGGGTGAATCAATTATCCTTAGGTCCAGATATACAAATTCAAATTTTAAACACTTTAAACAACTTAGGTCTACTCAATATTCCACTCGATCTCTATAACATATAACAAGTAACATAAACTTGCAGTCCACTGTCCAAAATTAAGCAACTTGTTAAATATAAAAAACTTAATGGTAAAACACATCAAATAAAATTCACACAAGTATGACACCAGGATTTAATGTGGAAACCCAATTTGGGAAAAAAAACCAATAACATGCTACCAATTTTTCACTCTTCTAAAGTGAGCTCTATGAGGAGCTAACCTTGTTAAAGGTTACAATACACATTGTTAGGTGTGATCCTATTAAAATATTTAATCACCCTGTTAGGAGTGGCCTTGTTAGAGGACTTGAGAACATTCCATTAGAATGTCACCTTGATTAAAGGATTTACAAATGATTGTTAGGTCAACCTTGATTAAAGGATTTCAACTGATACAATGGTTAGAAAGTAACAAGTTTGATATCATACATACAACTCACTTTGCAAATACAGATCCAATGTAGGTCATATAATGATCCACTAACTGGCCTTCATTATCATCTCCATCTCTAATCTACTTGGAAACCCTTCAAGCAATCACTTCTTCACAACTCTTCTCAACCTTCTGCTCAGGTCTTCCAATCAACAGAATCAACCTACTACATAACTCATAATTAGGTTATCCTTATACCTCCTTAACTAGGTAGCTTGATCTTTTACTGCTTAATCATTACTATAGATCTTATGTTTTGGTTAGATTCATTGAATCCTTCCAACATTTCATTCTCCTTCTAACCTTCTAGATACTTCTAAAAAATTGTCCTTGAATCCATTCATAGAAATGGTTTATTATGCATTAAATGCTCTAGGTCATTCATCCTTATCTTCAACACACTTTACATATTCCATGAATGCAACTGCATCGGCTGGAAATCTCAATCCCTTCACAAACTATAAAATACTGACACTCGGTCATCAATGTGTTCTTCCACTTGGTCTTCACTGGATAACTCAATAACTACTTAATTGTTCTTCTGAGCACTCATTGTCTTCACTCAGTCCAGTTTCTAATACTCAGTTATTACTGATGCTCGTTCAACACTATATTTTCTCTGCTTCTATTATCACTCGGTCAGTACTAGCATCACTCGACTTATACTTAAGTTCCTTAATCTTTTTCTCTTTTGCTCGATCAAGCCTATGCTTTCAGTCTTTCTTTCCTCATTTCTTCCATGCTTCAATTCAACTATCTTCTTCACTTAGTGTCATAAATAAACAATACATTATATTTCCAATGTACCAACTAATCAAGTATCCATTACAATTTCTCATAACTCAACCTTTCTGCTAGGTCTTCTTATTATCTCCTCTTTTCAAATCCTCTTCATCAATCAAATGATATAGCACTCGACTAGATAGAAACTATCTCACCAACTAAGGTTTGACATCAATTACAATATAACAATTATTTCAATTATAGCTTCCAACAATCTCCCTCTTTGGCATTGATGGAAACACCATATGCTTAAGTTTCCATACAATCCAAAAAAAATTATCTATTGAAGAAAATTTTGTCAACTCCTTCTATGTTCTATTATCAGATCTTCATTAATATCCTCAGCTTTATTTTGATTATGTGGTCCAATAATCTTCTTGATCTCATCTTTTAGTTTCATTCTGATTCTCATCCATTCAAATATCAACTCCCTCTTTGATAGATCTCTCCCTCTTTGTTTGTGCATCAATTTTACCAAATTTATCCCTCATCTATTTATGGTAACCTTCTACTAAATCTCTCCCTCTTTGACAAAAATGCCAAAGACATTTTCTACTTTCTCATTCATCTTTACCGTGTAGATATCTTCATGTCAGCTTTCTAAACTATATGCTACCTTTGTCATCATGCTTATGACTAATACATATTGTGCTCTTAACTCTTCACAGCTTTAGGCATCTCCTAAAGTGTGACCTTCTTGCATCAATTTGTTAGATATTCTAATCAATACATTTGATGCAACACTCAATATGTTTTAGGTAGCCTTAACTAGGGGAATCACCCCTAATTTATGTCTTAGATACTCATGTGCATCCTTAGGTAAAGGTTTAGTGAATATATCTACTAACTTATCCTTTGTATTCATATATTCTAATCTCACTTCCTTGTCTTGAACTAGCTCTCTTAAGTAATGATACTTGATAGAAACATTCTTGGTCTTAGTGTGCATCATAGAGTTCTTTGATATATTAATAGAACTTGTGTTATCACAAAAAATAACAACTAGCTCAGTGATTTCTTCCTTCATACCTGTCAACAATTTCTTGATCCACACTATGTTTGAATAATTGACTATTGCTACCACATATTTAGCTTCTAGTGTAGATTGGAAAATGTAGTTCTATTTTTTTCTTGTCCATGAGAATAATCTCTTTCCTAGAAAGAATATGCCACCACTTGTACTCTTTTTATCATCCACATTTCTTACCCAATCTGTGTCAGTATAGACTTTCAGTTCAAACTTATCATTCTTCTTGTAGTAGAATCCATAATCTTATGTTCCTTTCAGATATCTCAGTATCCTTTTCACTACCATCATGTGATTCTCCTTAGGATTTGTAGAAAATATTGCAACAATCCCAAATGCTAGTACAATATCTAGTTTTTTGTGAACAACATATTGTGGCTTTCCAATCATTGAACTATACAAGGTTTGATTCACTAATGTTGTATCATCATTCTTTGATAGTTTTTGTCTAGTAGCCATGGGTGTACTTATTGGTCTTGAGTCTTCCATGCCATATTTTTTTAGTATCTCCTTGATATATTTAGATTGAGTAATGTAGATACCTTTCTTCATCTGATAAACTTGCAAACCAACAAAGAATTTGATCTCTCCAAACATAGACATCTCAAATTATTTTTGCATCTCATTTGCAAATGTTTGGCACAGTGCATCTTTTCGTCCAAATATGATATCATTGATGAATATTTTAGCTAACAATATCCATTTGCCTCTTTTAGTTTTTAAGTACAAATTGTTGTTATTTGTCCTTGCAAAACCAATTTTTACCAAGTAATTATTGAATCTTTCATACCATGCTCTAAGGGCGTGTTTCAATCCATACAGTGCTTTGTGTAACTTATATACCATGTTCTTCTTACTTGGACCAACAAATATTTTAGGTTGTTCAATGTATACTTATTATTCCAATATTCCATTAAGAAATGTAGATTTGACATCCATCTGATACAATTTGAATCCTTTGTAAGATGCATATGCAGGTAGAGTTCTAACTCCTTCCAATCTAGAAACTAGGGAAAATGTCTCCCCATAGTCAATCCCTTCTTCTTTTGCATGTCCTTTGCATACCAATCTAGCCTTGTTTCTTGTGACTTCTCCATGCTCATTTACCTTATTTCTGAATACCCACTTGGTTCCAATAACATTCTTGTCCTTTGGTCTAGGTACTAGTGTCCAGGTATTGTTCTTCTCTATTTGTTAAATTTCCTCATTCATTGCTTGAATCCAATCTTCATTATCCAGAGCATCTTTCAATTATTTGGGTTCAAATTCACATAATAAGCATGTTTAGTTTTTTTAACTTGCTTCTTGTCATGACTCCTGAATCTTTTATTCCAATCATTTGATCTAGTTTATGATGTACCAATTCAAATTTTAAATAGGGTATGTGCAAGATCATGGTATGCCAAAAAGTGGCGATGTGAAAAAACCTTATTTTCACTCGTCCAAAAGCGCACAAATAGATTTGTTGACTTTTTGGTAGGCCTAGGTGTTAGTACACCCGGCCAAACCAAAACCCAAACCGGAAGGCATTATTGGACATCCGATATTATTGGATATCTAATAATATCAGATATCCAATATTTTCCAGTGAATATAAATCACTATACCCAGCCACATTCAACATTTTTTCATTGCAAAAATGTTGAACGCAGCTAGGCTTTCCGATATCCGGTCCCATATCCCCTATCTTATTTTTCCAAAATTGCCCGGGTAAGTTTAGCTTCTATTTTTTATTATTTTAATTGTTTTTTGTTATTTTTAAATATAAATACATAGTTTTTTATATAAAAATTAGGGTAGCAATGAATTTTTGTATTGTTTTTTAAAATTCATTGTAATTATCTATTTTTTTTCATTTTTATCAGACATGGAATCAAAAAACCCTCCTAATGATCCCGCAAACAATCCAGACCCACCTCCCAACAATCCCCCACCCCCAGAAGATGTGCCTGTCAAAAACCCTCATTGTTTAGAAGATCTAATAGGAGATAATCTAAATGAACTTAGAGGATTGGAAACTGCATATGCCAATATCCCCACATTGTGCCCCATGTTTATGACATTGAACACAATAATTGAAAACATGGAGAAACTGACACAACAACATAATGTTGCACTTCTTTGGTGCGATTTCATGCATGCCCAATTTGATGATGGGCTTGATTATGATGAAGTCATCAACCTAAATATAACAAAACATGACATAGCTAATCTTTTTGTGGATCCTAAAACCGGTCTAAAAGTGGACCCTAAAAAAACCAAGTTGTCAATTAAATGGTGCACAAATAGTGCAGTATGTGACAACTTTTGGGACCATTGGTTGATGGTTTTTGATAGACCACCTCACAACAATTTGGATGTCCCATTTTATTTTCTTAGAAAATTGTACGCTAAATTTGTGCTTGGTCACAAGGTGGATTATTGGAGTATGAGACAGAACCAGGGTGTAGGTTTAGGTGCTTCGTAAGACAAGCCATCATCACAACGGGTGAAATCCTACAAATATATGTCCCCCCTCCCAAGATTTCACCACCTCCCATAGTGCAGCATCCAGACATTATTGTTGAGGCTAGCTCACAGACTATTCGATCCATTCGCACATTGAGTGATATGCTAGTTACGTAGAGCACAACATTGTTGCCTCCTTGTCTTGATGCTTCTAGCACTTCCATGAGCTCACATGTTTGTGTGGCCCACACTTGTGTTATATGAAGAATATTTGTCTTTGTCCCCTGACTGATAGTGATACATATAGTTTTGACTTCGATGGGGATGACTCTACACAACACACTATAGGCACTAAAGCAGCTCATGGAGATGTACATTAGGAGCCTACAATGTCATGCACTCCCACTGTTATGGTAAGGGTAAACCGTTCACTTTTTATATTTTTTTTAATTTTATTGTTTGTATTTTTAGTAGAATTTCCTTATAATAATTTCTCACTTATGTCTTTTTATGTGTTACATTTATGTTCAGTTGATGAAAAAGGAGGAGATGGCACAGGTGGAGGGGTCCATGCTTTTGGCCATATCATTTGGTCTTGACTCTTCCACGGTACATATGTTTTAATGTACTCATTGGTTTCCTTTTAAATTATGATATTAGTATATGTACATTGTTTTCTAATTTTTATGATCATCTTTTACATACTGATCCAGGTGTCACTAGTTGTCACTGGGGGGCAATGTGAGGGGGTGAAGGTCTCAGCTGTTGATAAAGGAAAGGTAATTAAGTAATTTAGTTTGTTTATGCATACATGTATACTTGTCAATTGTGCATACTCATTTTTAATTTACATGGTTTATTTGATAGAGAGTGGCATGTGATGATGTCGTGAGACCCTATTGTCACAATAGAGTCACAAGCATATCCATTCAGAGTGATAGCCCCATGGTATGTACATTTCTAAAGTTATTTGTGTGCATTTTTCTATCAAGTATATATAATATGGTCATGTTATGATAATATGAAGTATCTGTTTGACTTTTGTAGGTCATTCCTAGTTTGAGGGAGCCAAAACGGCAAGGGTTTGTATTGTTGATGACTTAGCCAACAATCCCTAAAGAAAGGTCAACAGAGGTAAGTTTTAATGTTAATTCAGTTATTTGTAAACATATATTTGCTACCAAGCTTTTAACATTAAATAGTATAACTCTTAGATCAATTTCATGTTCGTAAACATATATAGGTGGGAGTCGTCATTGGTGGCACTATTCCTGTGCTACTTATAAGGACATATATTAGGTCTCCTACCTATGGGAGGAAATAGAGAGGCGAGGTATATGAGAGTTCAATTTTAGTTTAAATTTTATTTATTATTGTTGACTATGATTCTGAATTTTAATCTAACTTGGGGTTTCACTTTTGTGTTTGAATGCAGGAACCATTAGAGCTAAAGAGTACTTCAAAGAGGCTCCATTTTCATGATCCACCAGTAGAATAGGATGTCCTAGAAATATTTTTAGTTGAACTTCTTATTTTGAGATGTCATATGACATATTTTGAGATGACATATGCCACATTGTATCTTGATATGTTGACATATAATCATGAGGACAAAATTATTGTTCATTTCGATATATATATGAAACTTGATATTCGATCCAATTTGTTAATTGTGTGTTCATTTATTCATTATTAGTATGTAAATATGCTTGTGTGTATGTACTCTTGTGTATAATTTATGCCTTAAGTATATTCATGTATATTCAAGTACAATATTCATAACCTAAATTCATGTGTATGGGCTACGTGCATGACTTAAGTGAATTCATGTTATATGCTTTATAATTATGTGCTACATGTATGCTTCATGACTTAAGATAATTTATATGTACGCTTTATGTGCTATGTGTTTTCACATGTGTAATTCATCATTTGAGGTTTATAAGGATATCTATTAAAGTGGTTTCAAGGTTTGTAGACTTACCTTTTACTCCCAATGGCTAAAAGACTTCAAACTAGCCTAATTACATAATCAAACACCCTTTTGGCCATATCAAAACATATTGGTCTTTTGGACAAAATATCAGTACTCTGTCTGTACCCCTACAAATACACTAGGAATGCCTAAGAAACATGGTCTTGTAGGATCACTGATACCTCTCACGAGGTCTGAGTTATGAGGCTTGATAGTTTGCTAAACAATCATACTTAGTGAAACTTTCAACTAACCCTCACTGCAAGTTTTGGCATCGAGCGAGACTGGTGTGCCAAATTCAAACAAATTTGAATCTCCCAGAATAGAGAGAGAGTTTATTGTAGACCTCAAAAATTCCATCCTTTAGCATCTCATGAATCTTCGATACCTCTCACGGGGTTTGAGTTACGAGCCTCGAAAGTTCGCTGCCCGATCATGCTTAGTGCACCTTGGGGACACTTTGGTCTGGCGTGGTCTAGAATGTTATGTTGACTCAGTGGTCAAAATGAGGTTGTGCCTAGCATTTACCTACCCAACCGGAGATAATGGCATAGTCCATTTGGTGCCAAGAATAATAGTTTGGAAGTAATCCATTGGTGCAACTTTCAACTGACCCTCACTACAGGTTTTGGCATCGAGCGAGACTAGCATGCAGAATTCAAACAAATTTGAATCTCCTAAAATGGAGAGAGGTTATTGTAGGCCTTAGAAATTCCATCATGTAGCATCTCATGGATCTCCAATACCTCTTATGGGATTCAATTTACGAGCCTCAAAAGTTTGCTGCCCAATCGTGCTTAGTGCACCTTGGGGACACTTTGGTCCGGCGTGGTCCGGAATGTTCTGCTGACTTAGTGGTCAAAATGAGGTTGTTCCTAATGTTTACCCACCCAACTAGAGCTAATGGAATAGTTCATTCAGTTCTAGAATGAATGGTTTAGAAGTAATCCATTGGTGCAACTTTCAACTAACCCTCACTACAAGTTTTGGCATCGAGCGAGACTCGTGCCAAATTCAAACAAATTTGAATCTCCCAGAATGGAGAGAGGTTATTGTAGGCCTTGGAAAAATCATCTTGTAGCATCTCATGGATCTCCAATACCTCTCACAGGGTTTGAGTTATGAGGCTTGAAATTTTGCTACCCAATTGTGCTTAGTGCACCTTGGGGACACTTTGGTTTGGCATGGTCCGTAACATTTTGCTAACTCAGTGGTTGAAATGGAGTTGTTCCTACCATTTACCCACCCGACCAGAGCTAATGGTGTAGTCCATTTGGTGCCAAGATGAATGGTTTGGAAGTAATCCATTGGTGCAACTTTCAACTGACCCTCACTGCAAGTTTTGGCATCGAGCAAGACTCACGTGCCAAATTTAAACAAATTTGAATCTCCCAAAATGGAGAGAGGTTATTGTAGGCCTTAGAAACATCATCTTGTAGAATCTCATGGATCTTGGATACCTCTCATTGGGTCCAAGCTACAAGGCTTGAAAGTTTTCTGCCCAATCATGCTTAGTGCACCTTGGGGACACTTTGGTCTGGCGTGGTCCGGAACATTCTGCTGACTCAGTGGTCATAATGGGGTTGTGCCCAGCATTTACCCACCCAATTGGAGATAATGGCATAGTCCATTCAGTGTCAAGATGAATGGTTTGGAAGTAATCCATTGGTGCAACTTTCAACTGACCCTCACTGCAAGTTTTTGCATCGAGTGAGATAGGCGTGCCAAATTAAAAAATAATTGAATCTCCCAAAAAGGAGAGAGGTTATTGTAGGCATTGGAAATGTAATCTTGTAGCATCTCACAGATCTCTAATACCTCTCATGGGGTCTGAGTTATGAGGCTTGAAATTTCATTTCCCAATCATGCTTAGTGCACCTTGGGGACACTTTGGTCCGGCATGGTCTGGAACATTCTGCTAACTCAATGGTCAAAATGGGGTTGTACCTAGCATTTAACCACCCAAATAGAGCTAATGGAATAGTCCATTTGGTGCTAGGATGAATGGTTTAGAAGTAATCCATTGGTGCAACTTTCAACTGACCCTCGCTACAAGTTTTTGCATCGTGCGAGACTGGCATGCCAAATTCAAAAAAAATTGAATCTCCCAGATCCTAGAGAGGTTATTGTAGGCCTCAGAAATTTCATCCTATAGCATCTCATGGATCTCTGATACCTCTCACGGGGTCCGAGTTACAAGGCTCAAAAGTTCATTGCCCAATCATGTTTAGTGCACCTTGGGGACACTTTGGTTTGGTGTGGTCTAGAACGTTTTGCTAACTCAGTGGTCAAAATGGGATTATGCCTAGTGTTTACGTACCAAAGTGGAGCTAATGGTGCATTCCATTCCATGTCAGGACAAATGGTTTGGAAGTAATCCATTGGTCCAACTTTCAACTGACCCTCACTACAAGTTTTGGCATCAAGCGAGACTCTTGTGCCAAATTCAAACAAATTTGAATCTCCCAAAATGGAGAGAGGTTATTGTAGGCATCATAAATTACATCATGTAGTATTTCATAGATCTCTGATACCTCTCACAGGGTTCAAGTTACGAGCCTCAAAATTTTGCTACCCAATCATGCTTAGTGCACCTTGGGGACACTTTAGTCTGGCGTGGTCCAGAATGTTCTGCTGACTCAAAGGTCAAAACCATTGGATACAATTGTCTAAAGGAAATTTTTGGATTAGCTATGTGTTGTCTTTGATGTCACACAAATGTCATATCAATTATCATTCTTAGTGTCTACCGAGTTCAGTTAGTCAGCTAAGCGATTCTCAGTGTCTACCGAGCTCAGTCGGTTAGTTAGGCAGTTTTTAGTGTCTACCGAGATCTCTCGAGTGTCTAAAGGAAACATGATAGGGAAATAGTGTTAATCAAGCCTCCTCAGTTATTGAAGGAAAATTAGTGGTTACCGAGCTCTCTCGGTCTCTGAAGGATGTTGCAGAATTCACTGTGGTTACCGAGTTCACTCGGTCACTGAAGAAAATCTTTTCAGGATTAATGTTTACCGAGCAAGGTCGCCCCTTCAAAGGATTTTTTTGTTATAGTTTGTTTATCCAAGATGATTGTTATAATAATTATTAGTGCCAACTTGACAATCTAAATATTAATTAAAATGGCCTATATATATAAGGTCAAGTGGTGAATAAAAAAAAATATACAGCATGCAGAAATCATTTTGAAGAAAGGTATGTGCAAATTTTGAAGGATGATTAGATATCCTTGAGGAGCACCAAAGATTTATTTGATCAGTAAGGATCTAGTGAAGCAGAACAAAGATCTATATTCAACAATTCAGTTGTAGGTCATTTCATTGTTACTCTCTTACAATTGTAGCAGTGATATCAAAATCTCTTAACCGAGTTGGTTTAACAACCATTTTCTAAATCCTCTAACACGGTGACAGTTCTATTGAATTTTTTCAAGACCTCTTACAAGGCCACTCCTAGCAGGGTGATTAAATCCTCTAACAAGGTCACACCTAATAGTGTGTTTTGTAACCTTTTACCAGGTTGGCTTCTAACCGAGCATCACTTTAGAAGAGTGAAAAATAGTAACTAGTTACATTGGTGGTTTTTCCCATATTGGTTTTCCATGATAAATCTGGCATCTCTTGTGTTCATGTTATTTTCTTTATTCATGTAAGTTAATCAGTGATGAATGCTTAAGAACAGTTTAATTATTACACACTTCAAGGATCAAGTTTTAGCATTTCTCTATATATTTACTGAGTGGCACAGTAAATAATTTGTTAAGATATTTAAGGGATCAGTGGTAATATTTTTATGGTTAACTGATTCACCCCCCCTCTCAATTACTATATCTATATTTCCAACAATTGGTATCAGAGCTTTTGGTGCTTGCAGGAAGGGTTTCAAGGACCTAAGCTAAAGATCAGGATGTCTTACAAAAGAGAAATTCCAAGGCTTAACAGAAATAACTTTTTAGCATGGCAAGGTCTCATGAGAATTCATATGGCTTCCATTGGTGATTCAGGATGCAAATATATTGATCAAGAATATACAATTCCTACTGGCACATTAACTGTTGAAGACATTGTAGAGAAGAAGAACCATAACACTATGATGATAGACATTGCATTAGCTCTTAGCTATGAAGAATTTGATGAAATCAAAGACTGCACAACTACTCATGAAATGTGGAACAAGCTAAAGAAAATCTATGGTGGTGATGACAATGTGAAGAGAGCCAAATAAGAGAGCCTAAGAGGACAGTTTGATCAGATGAAAATGAGAGAAGAAGAAAACATTGCAAAATATGTTGAAAGGATCAATAGAAGTGTTAGTGCAATCAAAGCTTCTGGAGGAAAAATTGATGATGAAACTTTTATAAGTAAGGTTCTTAGAACATTACTTCCTATTTATGCAATAAGAGTTTCTTCAATTCAAGAAAGAAGATGTGAGGAAAATCACAATATAACTTTGGATGCCTTAGTTGTAAGATTGACAACCTTTGAACTGGATAACTATGACAGCTATGTTCCAACTTCTAAAAATATTGAATCAGCTTTTGAGGCCAAACTTTTACTCAAGAAAGGGAAGAAAATCCAATCAGAAAGTGAAGAAGAATCAGAGGAAAGTTCTGATAGTGATCTTGAAGTTATTGAAGCATTATTTGCAAAGAAGTATTCAAGAGGCAGAGGAAAATACAAAGGTAAAACTCCCTTAATCTATTTTTCATGTGAAGAAATTGGTCATATTGTAGCTAGGTGTCCAAACAAGCAAAGCAAAGATGAGAAGAAAAGTTACAAGTACAATGGAAAGAAAAATTTCAAATCATTCAAGGATAAAGGTAAGAAAACATGTTTTTTAGCTAAAGATTCAGATGATTGTGAAGAAGAAATTGTTTTCATTGCTGTAAAAGATGAATCTGATAATGATGAAGATGAGATGGCACTTATCTCTCATATAAGCAAGAATGATACATGGATTATAGACAGCAGATGTTCACATCATATGACTGGTGACAGGACTAAGTTTGAACACTTTGAAAACTTTGATGGTGGAAATGTAAGGTTTGGAAACAATGAACCTTGCTGTATAAAAGGAAAGGGATGAATTTCATTAACCAAAGAACTTATATGTGATAATGCATATTGGGTTGAAGGACTAAAGCATAATCTTCTAAGTGTAGCATAGCTAATTAACATTGGATTCAAGGTTGAATTCATGAATGGCAAAGCAAGACTGCTGGATGACAAAGGAAAACTGATAGGATCAGGCAAACAAACCAAAGGTAACCTATTTTATCTTGATCTTGGTGATTACTCATGTTTTATTGGTCAAATTGAAGAAAGTTGGTTATGGCACAAAAGGTTATGTCATGTAAATTTTGACAACATGATGAAAATAAGCAAATTCAAGAAAGTAAGAGGTATTCCTACTTTGAAGAAACTTGATGTTGGTCTATGCAATTATTGTCAAATTGGTAAAATGGGAAAGTCTAGTTTTAAAAGTAAAAACTATCAGTCTGAAAATATTTTGGAAATTATGCATACTAATTTATGTGGACCTATTGGAATTGAGAGCTATACCGGAGAAAAATTCTTTATTCTCTTTGTTGATGATTACTCTAGAATGATGACTGTTATGTATTTAAGAGAAAATTTTGAAGCATTTGAGAAGTTCAAATGGTATTTAGCAAGAGTAGAAAAGGAAACAGGAAAAAGAATAAAATGCTTGAGATCAGACAAAGGTGGTGAATTTGTCTCCCATGAATTCAATAATTTCTACATTGAAAGAGGAATCAAAAGACAGGTATTAGCCCCAAGAACTCCTAAGCAGAATGGAATAGCTAAAAGAAGGAATAGATCTATCATGGACTGTGCAAGGACTCTAATGATTGAAAAGAACATTGCTATGAAATACTAGAAGGAAGCTATTAGCACTGCAGTTCATACCTTGAACCGAGTACATCTGAGAAAAGACACATTCAAGACTCCGTATGAGCTATGGTATGGCTACAAACCAAATGTAAGTTACCTAAAAGTATTTGGTAGTAAATGTTACATCTTAAAAGAATCTAGAAAAGGAAAATTTGATGTAAAAAGTGATGAAGGAATATTTTTGGGATATTCCTGCAAAAGTAAGGCATATAGATGTCTAAATTTGTCTACTCACAAAATCATAGAAAGTGCACATGTGAGAATTGATGAGTTTGCAGAAAAGACTGAAGAAGAAAGCAAAAAGGAACCAGAGGATTACAGAAAATTTGTTTACATTGAACTTGATACATTGCCAGACACATATAAGGAAACTACATCTACCAAGCCCAGTATAGTAACCAAGTCACAAGAAGAAGTTTAGACCGAGTCACAAAGTACCGAGTCTCAGTCTGAAGCTACTGAGCAAGTATCTACCGAGCCCGAGCAACCTGAACCTAAAGATGAAGAAGATGACAATGTAACTCATTCAAGAAGCAAGGAACTTGTATTGGCCAAGTATGTCAGAAAGCATCATAAACCAGATTAGATTATTGGAAACAAATCAGATGGTAATATGACAAGAAGTAAACTAAAAGGTACATGTTTATTTGCTGATTTTGAACCTAAAAATGTCAAAGATGCATTGGAAAATGAAAGTTGGATTGAGGCTATGAATGAAGAAATAGAGAAAATAGAGAAAAATAAGACATGGACTCTTGTACCTAGGCCTAAAGATAAAAATGTAATTGGGACAAAATGGGTATTCAGAAATAAGTTGAATGAAGATGGTCAAGTATCAAGAAACAAAGAAAGATTGGTATGTAAAGGATATTCTCAAGAAGAAGGAATAGATTATGGAGAGACTTTTGCTCCTGTTGCAAGATTAGAAGGTGTGAGGACTTTACTTGCATATGCAGCACATAAAGGATTTAAGGTATATCAGATGGATATAAAATCTGCATTTATCAATGGTATTCTTGAGGAAGAAGTCTACATTGAGCAACCTGAAGGTTTTATTGATCCAGACAAAAGGGATATGGTCTGCAAATTACACAAAGCATTGTATGGTCTGAAACAAGCTCCTAGAGCATGGTATGAAAGATTACATAACTAACTTAATCAGATTGATTTCAAAAGAGCTAATGACAACAGTAATTTATACATCAAAGAAGGATCAGATAACAAAATTGTTTTGGCAGAAATATTTGTGGATGATACTATGTTTACAGGAAATGATGATCAGTGCAAAGAATTTTCAAAGCATATGAACAAAGAATTTGAAATGTCTATGTTTGGTCAGATAAAATTTTTTGTTGGACTTCAGATTCAGCAGAACAAAAATGGTATCTACATTACTCAGTCTAAATATATCAGGGAAATACTTAAGAAATTTGGTATGGAAGACTCAAAACCAGTTGGTACACCCATATGTACTGGACTGAAGCTTACCAAAGATGATGATTCAAAAGAAGTAGATCAGACCTTATACAGATCAATGATTGGAAAATTACAGTATGTAGTACACACAAGGCCTGATATTCTTAGCAGTTGGTATAGTGGCAAGATTCTCGGCTAAACCCAGAGAAAATCACATGATGGCAATCAAAAGAATCTTGAGGTATTTAAGGGGTACTGAAGATTATGGCTTGTGGTATAAATTTGGAGGCAATATAGATTTAAAAGTGTTTACTGATGCTGATTGGGCAGGAAACATTGATGACAGAAAGAGTACAAGTGGTGGAGCATTCTTTCTTGGCAAGAGGTTAGTATCTTGGACTAGTAAAAAGCAAAACTGCACATCCCAATCCATAGCAAAAGCAGAATATGTTGTTGCAATAGTAAATTGCTCTAATATTGTATGGTTTAAACAGCTTTTGGAAGGCATGAAGGTTGAGATCAAAGAACCAGTTTTTATGTTTTGTGATAATACAAGTGCAATAAATATTTCAAAGAATCTAGTAATGCATTCCAAAACCAAGCACATTGCAATAAAATATCACTTTGTCAGAGAATTGGTGCAGGACAAGGAAATCATATTGGAATATATTCATACAAAAGAACAAATTGCAGATATCTTCACCAAGCCACTACCTAAGGATACATTCTTGTATCTTAGAGGCAAGTTAGGGGTCACTCCCCTATCTGAGGTTCACTAAATAAAGTTTTAGTGATGCATCAACCAGAACATGTTGAAGATCAATTAGTTGATGCAGCATAGTCAGGGAATCATTGCATATGAATCAGTACATAAGGTAAAAAAGATTCTTGTGACTATGCCTTGCATACTTGTAAAAAAGATTCTTCCTGAAATATGAAATAAAATCAGCTGCCTTGCATTCTTTAGTAACCAACTCACATCTAGAGCCTTCACCTCCACTTTTTATTGTATATTTAATGGTTTCATATACCTTTTTGTGGACAATTGTTTTTCCAAAATTGTGTTCGCAGCCCTCATGAAAACATTCAACAAACTTCACTAGCCCACCACACTCTAAGCACTTGTCATTTAAGTAATCTTTTCTATAAAAGAAACATCCATCATCTCTAGGACATAAAAAATGATCTAGCAAGTCTCTTGATGATTTTGGAAGAGCAGTTACACCACACTCCTCCAACATTTCACTACTATGCAAAGTAGAATGAATGGATCATAACAATTCATTGTGCATTGAAAACTCCACATGATATTTGCAACAACAAGTATTCTGAATCTTAAGAAGCACACAAAAAAAAGGCTTTAGTGCTTCAAAAGATCTTTGTGATATTTCCAATGTTGGATGTGTCTCACAAATTTTTTTGAACAACATTGTTTGACTCACCTCCAAATAATGTTTGGGATGCGGGGTGCGGTCTCAAATGCCAATTCTCAACTTCAAGACATACTTCACATTTGGTGACACTCTTGAGTTAGATTGCCAAAATAGTTGAATTTGATCCTTCATGGCATTGGTAAGCTTCTTATCATAACATGAAAGTCTCCCACCATAAGCCCATGTATCATTTTGAAGAGGATCATCAAGTCTTTCTCTTCTTGCAAGTGCTTTATCCAAAGTTTTATGATTTAGATTCAAGTCAACACAAGTTTATCTCATCAAACGAGCCTTTCTCAAATGATGACTCACCAAAGAGGTTGTAATAACCCTCCTAGTGGCTCTCTTATCTTTTTCCTTGGTAGTCTTCCCAATGGAATTGAGAGCACTAAAAAAATTTCTCACAATAATAGCATTCCACTCCTTTTTCTTGTTCACACTAATCTTCAATTTGACTAGTATATGTCTCATCTTTTGCATCTTTAACAATTGCAGAAACATTTGACATTTCTCAACCAACGTATTGTGCCTAAAAAATTGATCAAAAAGTTTTGAAACCCACAACCAGACGGTTCTTTCTGATCTCTTGCCATCAAAATTTCTCATTATGTTCTCATCAATTTCAAGTAACTATTAAGTTCTTCTCGAAGGTCTCAATTTTGAAGTTTGTCTTTCTTACTCCGAAGGGACTTCATTTCTCATATAATTTGGAGATGTGTAATGTTGATTTGGTTCTTCTGCACCATTATCATTGTCAATTCCTTCATATTCAATCGGTGCATTATCATTGGAAATGTCCACACTTCCATTGGCCACATCTACACGTTCATTTTCAAAACCTAAATTTTCATCTTCAAATTCATGTTCTTCAATTGAAACCACATTCAAAGGTGGGTCTATGCCGACATCTTCATTCATATTTAACATTCCTTGTCTCTTATTCTGATGGGAAACCCTATCCATTTCTCTGTGCACTTCGACATCTTCATTTGTGAGTCTCCTCTTCCCTTTATTCTTTCAATGACTACTACTCCCCATAGTTAAACCAAAAAGTAGATGCAAATACCTTTGGTAATAGATAAAATCTCCCCCAAAAAAGATGAAATACCTTTGGTAATCAAGAAAATCACCCCGCAAAAAGATGAAATACCTTTGCTAATATAGAAAATCACCCCAAAAAAAGATCAAATACCCTTGGTAATTGAGAAAATCACCCCAAAAAAAGATGAAATAGCTTTGGTAATAGAGAAAATCACCCCAAAAAGTGGTTTTTTGTCTTCTCGCTCCAACTTGAATCTTGTAATTCAGGCAAAACATGTGACTCTCTGGAGGGACCCAGAGAATCTTATTTTTTTTAACACCAGTGAAAAGAATAAGATATCTGATATCTTACTCTTTCTCTTTCTCACTCTCACTCTCACTCTCCTCTCTCCTCTCTTTCTCTCCTCTCTCCTCTCTATCTCTCTCACCTAGAGAGAGAGATATATATCACTCACCTTTCTCTCTCCTCTCTTTCTCTCCTGTCTCCTCTCTTTCTCTCTCTCACCTAGAGAGAGAGAGAGAGAGGAGAGGACCTCCTAGGGGTCCTAATGTTTGATAAGGTGTACTAGGACCCCTAGGAAGTCCTCATGACCCATTTAGACACATTTGAAAGCTCAAGTGTGTCCTCAGGGGTCGTAGAACCCCTTAGGACACACTTGAGCATTCTAATGTGTTGAAAGGGGTCATGGGGACTTCCTAGGGGTCCTAACACATGATAAGGTGTACTAGGACCTCTAGGAAGTCTTCATGACCCCTTTTGACACATTTGAATGCTCAAGTGTCTCCTAAGGGGTTGTAGGACCCCTTAGGACACACTTGAGTATTCAAATGTGTTGAAAGGGATCATGGGGACTTCCTAGGGGTCCTAACATTTGATAATCTATACTAAGACCCCTAGGAAGTCCTCATGACCCCTTTTGACACATTTGAATGCTCAAGTGTGTTCTCAGGGGTCGTAGGACCCATTAGGACACACTTGAGCATTCTAATGTGTCCAATGGGGTCATGAGGACTTCCATAGGGTCCTAATGTGTGATATGATGTAATAGGACCCCTAGGAAGTCCTCATGACCCATTTCAAAACATTCATATGGTCAAGTGTGTCGTAAGGGGTCATAGGACCCCTTAGGACACACTTGAGCATTCAAAAGTGTCGAAAGGGCTCATGGGGACTTCCTAGGTGTCCTAACATGTGATAAGGCATCCTAGGACCCCTAGGAAGTCCTCATGACCCCTTTCGACACATTTGAATGCTCATGTGTGTCCTAAGGGGTCATAGGACCCCTTAGGACACACTTGAGGGTTTTAATGTGTTGAATGGGGTCATCAAGATTTTCTAGGGGTCCTAGTGCATGATAAGGTGTACTAGGACCCCTAGGAAGTCCTCATGACCCATTTTGACACATTTGAATGCTCAAGTGCATCCTAAGGGGTCCTAGGATCACTTAGGACACACTTGAGGGTTCTAATGTGTTGAAATGGGTCATGGGGACTTCCCAAGGGTCCTAACACATGATAAGGTATAATAGGACCCCTCAGAAGTCCTCATGACCCCTTTCGACACATTTGAATGCTCAAGTGTGTGCTCAGGGGTCCTAGGACCCCTTAGGACACACTTGAGCATTCAAATGTGTCGAAAGGGGTCATGAGGACTTCCTAGGGGTCCTAACATGTGATAAGGCATACTAGGACCCCTAGGAAGTCCTTAAGACCCCTTTCCACACATTTGAAAGCTCAAGTGTGTCCTAAGGGGTTGTAGGACCCCATAGGTAACACTTGACCATTCTAGTATGTTGAAAGGGGTCATCAGGACTTCCTAGGGGTCCTAAAACATGATAAGCCATACTAGGACCCCTAGGAAGTCCTCATGACCCCTTTCAACACATTGGAATGCTCAAGTGTGTCCTAAGGGGTCGTAGGACCCCTTAGTAGACACTTGAGCATTCTAATGTGTCAAATGGGGTCATGATGACTTCATAGGGGTCATAATGTGTGATAATGCATACTAAGACAACTAGGAAGTCCTCATGACCCCTTTTGACACATTTGAATGCTCAAGTGTGTCCAAAGGGGTCGTAGGACCTGTTATGACACACTTGAGGATTCTAATGTGTCGAATGGGGTCATGAGGACTTCCTAGGTGTCCTAATGTGTGATAAAGTGTACTAGGACCCCTAGGAAGTCCTCATGAACCCTTTCAGCACATTTGAATGCACAAGTCTATCCTAAGCAGTCGTAGGATAGCTTAGGACATAGTTGAGGGTTCTAATGTGTCAAAAGGGTTCATGGGGACTTCCAAGGGGTCCTAACATGTGATAAGGCATACTAGGACACCTAGGAAGTCCTCATGACCTCTTTTGACACATTGGAATGGTCAAGTGTGTGCTAAGGGGTCCTATAACCCCTTAGGACACACTTGACCATTCCAATGTGTCAAAAGGGGTCATGAGGACTTCCTAGGGATCCTAACACTTGATAAGGCATACTAGGACCCCTAGGAAGTCCTTATGACCCCTTTAAACACATTGGAATTCTCAAGTGTGTCCTAAGGTGTCATAGGACCCCTTAGGACACACTTGACCATTATAATATTTTGAATGGAGTCCTAGGGACTTCCTAGGGATTCTAATGCATGATCAGGCATACTAGGATGCCTAGGAAGTCCTCATGACCACTTTCGACACATTTAAATGCTCAAGTGTGTCCTAAGGGGTCATAGGACCCTTTAGGAAACACTTGAGGATTCTAATGTGTCAAATAGGGTCATGAAGACTTCCTAGGGGTCCTAACATGTGATAAGGTATACTAGGACCCCTAGGAATTCCTCATGACCCCTTTCAACACATTTGAATGTTCAAATGTGTCCTAAGGGGTTGTAGGACCCTTTAGGACACACTTGAGGGCTCTAATTTGTCGAAAGGGGTCATGGGGACTTCGTAGGGGTCCTAACACATGATAAGGCATACTAGAACCCGTAGGAAGTCCCCATGACCCCTTTCAACACATTTGAATGCTTGAGTGTGTCTTAAGGAATGTGTCAAAAGGGGTCATGGGGACACATTTCAATGATGAAGAGTGTCATAAGGGTTCGTAGGATGTCTTACGACACACTTGAGTGTTCTAATGTGCCGAATGGGGTCATGAGGACTTCCTAGGGGTCCTAACATGTGATAACGAATACTAAGACCCCTAGGAAGTTTTCATGACCCCTTTCGACACATTAGAATGTGAAATTGTGTCCTAAGGGGTTGTAGGACACACTTGACAATTCAAATATGTCAAAAGGGGTCATCGGGACTTCCTAGGGGTCAAAACATGTGATACGGCTTAATAGGACCCCTAGGAAGTCCTCATGACCCCTTTTGACACATTCAAATCCTCAAGTGTCTTCTAAGGGGTTGTAGGACCCCTTACGATACACTTCAATGTTCTAATGTGTTGAATCGGGTCATGAGGACTTCCTAAGGGTCCTAAAGTGTGATAAAGTGTACTAGGACCCCTAGGAAGTTTTCATGACCCCTTTCGACACACTGGAATGTATAGGTGTGTCCTAAGGGGTCGTAGGACCCCTTAGGACACACTTGAGTGTTCAAATGAGTTGAAAGGGGTCATGGGGATTTCCTAGGTGTCCTAATGCATGATAAGCCATACTAGGACCCCTAGGAAGTCCTCATCACCCCTTTTGACACATTTGTATGCTCAAGTGTCTTCTAAGGGATTGTAGGACCCCTTAGGAGACACTTGAGGGATATAATGTGTTGAATGGGGTCATGAGGACTTCCTACGGGTCCTAACATGTGATAAGGCATACTAGGACCCCTAGGAAGTCCTCATGACCCCTTTCGATACATTTGAATGCTCTAGTGTGTCCTAAGGGGTCGAAGGAGCCCTTAGGACACACCTGATGGTTCTAATTTTTTTAAAGGGGTCATGGGGACTTCTTAGGCATCCTAACATGGGATAAGGCATACTAGGAACCCTAGAAAGTCCTCATCACCCCATTCGACACATTAGAATTCTCAAATGTATCCTAAGGAGTCCTACGACCCCTTATGACACACTTGAGCATTCTAAAGTGTCGAATGGGGTTATGAGGACTTCCTAAGGGTCCTAATATGTGATAAAGCATAATAGGACCCCTAGGAAGTCCTCATTATTAGATTAGGTGAACTAATCTCCCAAGAACACTTACATGCATAACCCTGTCACATGGAAGAAGCAAAGAACAGAAGCAAGAAAAATCTATGGAGGCCAAAAGGCCAGAGACAAGAAAATCATTGTGATAGAAAAAGCTTCTATTAACCAAATGAAATTACAATACAATCTCCTTATGAATTACAAAGCGGTGAATCCTTATAAAGGATACCGAAACCCTAAAAGGGAAACTTCTAAGAAATGGAAACTTTCCTAAGTCTAACTTAAGCAAAGAGTAGATAAACTAATAATTAACTAATTTAATTATTAGCAATACTCGACTACTCTAACACCCCCCCTTAAGTGTAACTTAGGGAGAAGCAAAAAAGCTAAACTACTGCAGAAAGAAGGAAAGATGGGTCCCAGCAACAAGGCCTGATCAGGTACCCAAAACAAAGAAAAAGATGTCCCAGAGAAAGGAACAAGAAAAGAGCAAGAAGCAACTCCAAAGCATGTCTGAAAACTCTGTCAGAAGATACTGCTGGAACCCCCACTGAAGTGCATGACCAGGTAGAGAAGACAAACGTCTGAAGAGCTGATCAATCGAACCAAGAAGCAATAGAACCAACAGGTGAACCCCCCCATAATGCTGAACTGGGAGAGGTGACAGGAACACTGAAATGCGATGCCAGAAACAACTGCAGAAGAAGAACCAGGAACACCAACAGTGCAACAGAAGCACACACATAGGATAAAGGGCGGTATCACAGACACACTACATGGGCTAGTGTCATGGAAGGTATGCTCACTTGACAAAGGTGGATGTGCCTAAAGCGGCATAAACATCATAACCCCCCATGGAACTTTATAACAAAGTGCGAGTACATCAACCGAACAAGGTGTACAAGATCCCAGAATGCAGAAGTAGGCACTTTATCTTAGTGCATTTTACAGAACAAAGATGCAATAGAAGAGCATGCAAGCTCAAAAGTCAGAAAGAAGAGTGAGCTATGAATTCAGAAGAAGAGATCCCCGGACCTGTAGAACCAAGCACTCCACCAGAGGGCATAAACTGCCAAACGCGGAGGAGTGAAAACTTAGAGTAGAATCTAGAAAAATAACCTTTGCCACTGAATAGCACACAGAACCAGCTTTCCTATGATATCTCGTTTGCCGAAAAAGGAGTCCGAATGAGCCAGATATGACTCCCAGAAGGCAAAAGGAGACATCAGACATCAACAGAAAAAAATGCTATTGAAATGGTGGAACCAAAAACCCTAACTTCCATAATCAGAAAGATCTCGGAAAGAGCTTTTCGATGATATAAAGAAGTCCGAAAAAGACCTCCGTATGCTCCAAATATTGCAAAAAAGGCCCAGTTACCCTAAAAAGGCTTCAAAAATTTTTTTTAAAGCCCCTGGGGCTGGAAATGCAAAGCCCTTGGGTGCATGGCACACGCAAGGGGTTGGAGGCGGAGCTCTTGGTCACCCATGTGACCACCGCTAGGGCCCGCAGGGCTTAAAACCCCATCGGGTGGCCCGGGCGGCGGCGCGGCCAGTGGAGCGGTGCGGGGGCCGTCGGAGCGGAGCGCACAGTGCGGCGGAGCCGGGAGGAGCTAGCGGAGGCCGCAAAGGAGCCATTGGTGGGGGCCGTGAAGGAGCTGAGTGGCAGAGCTAGCGGAGCGGTGGCCAGGCCGGTGGCGGGGGATGCTGCGGGCGGCGGCAGAACTGAGCGGGGGCCGTCGGAAGCGCTGCCGGAGGAGCCGGGGAAGCCCGATGGAGGAGCTGCGGTGGAGGCCGCTTGGTGGCTCTATGGTGGCCGCTAGGCGGCAATTAAAAAAAACATTGCATGCGTTAATTTGAACACAAAAAACAACCAAAAAAAATGATTTTTAAAATATTTTTTTCTCAGTTTTCGTGCCCGTATGGCACTGAAAACTAAAATTTTTTGCCTCAGATGCCACTGTGTCCAAAATGGACAAGTTTTATATGGATTTAGGGGTTCTTGGGACTTCCGGACACAATGGTGGTGTCCGTTTTTGCCCAAGGTGAGCCAAATTTTGGCTCCCCCCAGATCCACAAAAAAAACTTCTGAAACCCTTAAAAACTGCTTGCTTCTGAAACACTTCAACAAAATACGAACAGCGAGCAGCAAGATCACTCTGATACCATGTTAGATTAGGTGAAATACTAATCTCCCAAGAACACTTGCATGCATAACCCTGTCACATGGAAGAAGCAAAGAACAGAAGCAAGAAAAATCTATGGAGGCCAAAAGGCCAGAGACAGGAAAATCATTGTGATAGAAAAAGCTTCTATTAGCCAAATGAAATTACAATACAATCTCCTTATGAATTACAAAGTGATGAATCCTTATAAAGGATACCAAAACCCTAAAAGGGAAACTTCTAAGAAATGGAAACTTTCCTAAGTCTAACTTAAGCAAAGAGTAGATAAACTAATAATTAACTAATTTAATTATTAGCAATACTCGACTACTCTAACACTCATGACCCCTTCGGATACATTTGAATGCTCTAGTGTCTCTTAAGGGGTTCTAAGACCCCCTAGGACACACCTGAGCATTCTAATATGTTGAATGTGGTCATGAGGACTTCCCAGGGGTCCTAATGTGTGATAAGGTGTACTATGACCCCTAAAAAGTCCTCATGACCCCTTTAGATAGATTAAAACCTTCAAGTGTGTCATAAGGGGTCATACGACCCCTTAGGATACACTTGAGTGTTCTAATGTGTCAAAAGGGGTCATGAGGACTTCCTAGGGGTCCTAACCTATGATAAGGTATACTAGGACCCATAGGAAGTCTTCATGACCCCTTTTGACATAGTAGAATGCTCAAGTGTTTCCTAAGGGGTTGTAGGACCCCTTAAGACACACTTGAGCATTCTGATGTGTTGAATGGGGTCATGAGGACTTCCTAGGGGTCTTAACATGTGGTAAGGCATATTAGGACCCCTAGGAAGTTCTCATGACCCTTTTTGACACATTTGAATGCTGAAGTGTGTCTTAAGGGATCGTAGGACCGCTTAGGACATACTAGATGGTTCTAATGTGTCCAAAGGGGTCATGGGGACTTCATAGGGGTCCTTAAATGTGATAAGGCCTACTAGGAACCCTAGGAAGACCTCATGACCCCTTTCAACACATTTTAATAGTCAAATGTGTCGTAAGGGGCCTTAGGACCCCTTAGGACACACTTGGGCATTCTAATCTATTGAATGGGGTCATGAGGTCTTCCTAGGGGTCCTAACATGTGATAAGGCATACTAGGAAACCTAGGAAGTCATCGTGACTCCTTTCAATACAATATAACCCTCAAGTGTGTCCTAAGTGGTCAAAGGACCCCTTAGGACACACTTGAGGGTTCTAATGTTTCAAAAGGGGTCATGGGGAGTTCCTAAAGGTCCTAATGCATGATAAGGCATACTAGAACCCCTAGGAAGTTCTCATGACCCTTTTTGACACATTGGAATGCTCAAGTAAGTCCTAAGGGGTTGTAGGACCCCTTAGGAAACACTTGAGGGTTCTAATGTGTCAAATGGGGTCATGGAGACTTCCTAGGGGTCCTAACACATGATAATGCATACTAGGACTGCTATGAAGTACTCATGACTGCTTTTGACAAATTGGAATGCTCGAGTGTGTCCTAAGGGGTTTTAGGACCTCTTAGAACACACTTGAGCATTATAATGTGTCGAAAGGGATCATGGAGACTTCCTACGGGTCCTAATGCATGATAAGGCATACTATGACCCCTAAGGACTTGTCATGACTCCTTTTGACACATTTTAATGCTCAAGTGTGTCCTAGGGGGTTGTAGGACCCCTTAGGACATAGTAGAGCATTCTAATGTGTCGAATGGGGTCACAAAAACTTCCTAGGGGTCCCAACACCTTATCAAGAAAACTAGAACCCCTAGGAAGTCCTCATGACCACTTTCACCACATTAGAATGATCAAGTGTGTCCTAAGGGGTCATAAGACCCCTTAGGACACACTTGAGGGTTCTAATGTGTTGAAAGGTGTCATTCAGACTTTCTAGGGGTCCTAACATGTGATATTGCATACTAGGACCCCTATGAGGTCCTCATGGTGCCTTTTGACACATTGGAATTCTCAAGTGTGTCCCAAGGGGTTGTAGGACACCTTAGGAAACACTTGAGAGTTATAATGGGTTGATTGGGGTCATGAGGACTTCCTAGGGGTCCTAACGTGTGATAAGGCATACTAGGACCCCTAGGAAGTCCTCATGACCCCTTTTGACACATTAGAATGCTCAAGTGCATCCTTTGTGGTTGTAGTATGTGATAAGGTGTATTAGAACCCCTAGGAAGACCTCATGACATCTTTCAACATATTTGAATGCTCAAGTGTGTCCTAAGTGGTCGTAGGACCCCTTAGGATACACTTGAGTGTTCAAATGTGTTGAAAGGGGTCATGGGGACTTCCTAGGGGTCCTAACACATGAAAAAGTGTACTAGGACCCTTAGGAAGTCCTCATGACCCCATTCAACACATTAGAATGCTCAAGTGTGTCCTAAGGGGTCATAGGACCCCTTAGGACACACTTGAGCATTCTAATGTGTTGAATGGGGTCATGAGGACTTCCTAGGGGTCCTAACATGTGATAAGGTATAATCAGACTCCTAGGAAGTCCTCATGATCCCTTTCGACATATTAGAACCCTCAAGTGTGTTCTAGGGGGTCGTAGGACCCCATAGGACACAGTTGATGGTTCTAATGTGTCGAATGGGGTCGTGAGGACTTCCTAGGGGTCCTAATGCATGATAAGGTGTATGAGGACCCCTTAGAAGTCCTCATGACCCCTTTCAATACATTTGAATGCTTAAGTGTGTCCTAAGCAGTCATAGACCACCTTAGGACATAGTTGAGGGTTTTAATGTGTCAAAAGGTGTCAAAAGGGGTCATGAGGACTTCCTAGGGGTCCTAACATGTAATAAGGCATAGTAGGACCCCTAGGAAGTCCTTGTGACCCCTTTCAACAAATTGGAATGCTCAAGTGTGTCCTAAGGAGTTGTAGGACCCCTTAGGATACACTTGACCATTATAATGTTTTGAATGGGGTCATGGGGACTTCTTAGAGGTTCTAACACATGATCAAGCATACTAGGATGCCTAGGAAGTCCTCATGATGCCTATCGACACATTTAAATGATCAAGTGTGTCCTAAGGGGTCGTAGGACCTCATACAACACACTTGAGTGTTCAAATGTGTCAAAAGGGGTCATGGGAACTTCTTAGGGGTCGTAACATGTGATAAGGTGTACTAGGACCTCTAGGAAGTCCTCGTTACCCCATTCGACACACTAGAATGCTCAAGTGTGTCCTAAGGGGTCATAGGACCCCTTATGACACACTTGAGCATTCTAATGTGTCAAATGGGGTCATCCTCGTGACCCCATTCGACACACTAGAATGCTCAAGTGTGTCCTAAGGGGTCGTAGGACCCCTTAGGACACACTTGAGCATTCTAATGTGTTGAATGGGGTCATGAGGACTTCCTAGGGGTCCTAACATGTGATAAGGTGTAATCAGACCCCTAGGAAGTCCTCATGACCCGTTTTGAGACATTAGAACTCTCAAGTGTGTTCTACGGGGTCGTAGGACCCCTTAGGACACACTTGGGGGTTCTAATGTGTCAAAAGGGGTCATGAGGATTCCCTAGGGGTCCTAACACGTGATAAGGCATACTAGAATGCCTAAGGAGTCCTCATTGTAATACCCCAAAAATGGGCTATAGGTTCATTAACTTCCTACATCTTTAATTTGAATGAAATCGACATGAAAGTCCTAACCTAAGGCACATCTGTACATTATGAAATCCTAATTGATTATCTTAAATTCTGCATCGAGAAATATTCCTTGAATATTCTTAATTTATCTAATTATCTTTAATTAAATATTATTTGGTGATAAATCTTATTTATCCTAAAGTTGATTAATTGAATATGATGAATATTTAATTAATTAATTTAATTCTACCACTTAATTATTTGATTAGATTTAATTGCATTTATTCCTAATTAATATTATTTTTATTTTGACAATAAATCAAAATTCCTACAAACAATCAATTGAATATTTATTTAATTGATTTAAAATCAAAGTTGTCAAATTTAATGATTTAATTAGAATAAAGTTTGATTTTATAATTGATTAACCCATAAATCAATTGTTTTAATTCAAAATCAGTTAAGTGGAGAATAAAACACTTTATTTATTAAATTAATTCATATTAAATCATGCACAATCAAAAAAAGCAGGCAACTAGAAATTAACAATCAATTTTAAAATTAAAACTCAACATCCAATAATGAGTTGAAAAAAAAATAAAAAAATACTAAAGCTCTATTTTGAGATAAAAACTATTTTTGCATGATTTTGTGAGTTAATCTATCTATAAATTCTTGATAATTCAAAAATCAACCTGAGTTTATCAAGAGTGATTTATGGATTTTCTCAATACATTCTCAAGCCTTGGATTTCTATAAAATCAAGGCTCTACTCTTCACAATCAAGACCTCAAAATTTGCATCAAATCTCTAAAGCTTTCAATCTCAACATCTCTCGAATTTGTACAATTACTCTAGCGAGTTGACTTCTGAAGAATCAAGCACTTGTGACAAGCGAATTTGTGAGATCATTCATAATTTTCATAATTTTTGCATAGTTTTTCATATCAGTTAGCATATCATTGTTAGATACTTTTACATTTGAATATCAATTTCATACATTCTAGCTTAGATTCATACAGTTTTTCATCCTATTGCATCTAAAATACCAAAAAAAAAGATTAATTTGCATTCATATTTCATTGCTTTCATCATATTAAATCCTGTGTTTAGGTGTTGCATTGTCACTGATCTCAATTCCAATCTAAGAACATTATACTCGCACCTACTAGAAGGCAGTAAATTGTCTGGTTAGCTATATTGTTCTGATTTGCATATTTTAAGTTTTTTGCTAACTTGTAATGTTTTACTGAAGTGTTGTGTCTACAGCTAGGTAAAAACTTCACACACACATTTCTAGTGCCCACTGTAGGGCAAGCCACCTTTACATGCTAGTTTTGGTCATTTTTTTGGAGCTAACTCCCTTGTGCAGATTTACTTGGAGACTAAAACTTTAAATTTTCAAAGATTTAATTTTATATCCCAAACAGCTTAGATTTTTGGTTTGAAATTGTTTTTACAAGTTGCAGGCATACCAAGAAAGCTTCGATAAAAAATTCAAAATTTTCTGAGATGTTTTGAATTTTTAACAATTTTTTCTTTATTTTTCATAAATAATTAATTTTCAGCATTAATCATCATATTTTTTGGAAATTTTTAAATTTTTGGAAAGCTCTTTAAATTATACAGGGGGTCCATTCTTTGTGTTTTAAATTTGGATGCAATATATTAGCTCAAATAGTCAATTTACAAAAACTGGTCTATTTTAGTAAAAGGGGTCTCTAGGGCACAAATGAAGAGATTTTTCTAAAAATTTTATATTTTTGGAAAGCTCTTTATTTTTTAGTAGGGGTGTTGGTTTTACATTTCTATATGTATGGCCAAAATCATATCAAAAAAATTAGATCTTGTTGACTTGGTCAAGTGCAAAAAAAATAAATTTTTTGCGATGGGTATGCACTTATTTTTCATATGATTCAATGCATGATATGAGTTGTCATTTGGATTATTTGTTGGTTATTATTGCTCCTAACAATTGGTTTTTAGATTTAACCCTAGGGTTTGCATAAGTTGAATATACTTTGCATATCTTGTTTGCTTGTTGGCTTGTTGGAGAGTTCGTGGCTTGCTTGCATGGAAAAGCTCAACAAAAATTGCTAAAACATGTAAAATCTACTAAGCACATTATGAGGAACTCAAATATTTTTTTACATCTGATAACACTTCATTTTGGGACATAAAACAAACTCTCTTGTGTCAAGCTTGTGTGCCTTTCTTGCTTTCATATCACAGACTTCATTTTGGGTTATAAAAATAAACATAAATTTGTTTTTCGCATATCTGTTACACATAGTAAATAGGCCCTATGAGCACTATTTGTTGTTCTTGAGAGAGTGGGTTTTTAGCAAAGCTCTTCTCAATGAGAGAACCCCTTGTAGGTAGGGAGGTTACTGAGGGTGTCTCACATTCTACTAGATTTGTGTGTCTTCAACTTTTGATTGATACATTCTCTCTCCGGAGAGGTTGATAGATCATAAGTAGTTGACATCATAGATCTTTGTGAGATAATCTCAGTCTTAGTGTGTTGAATTAATCTATCTACTTTGTTTTGGTGAAGTGAAGAGGCTAGAGGACTATGCTCTACTCTCTTTTTGGGTAGTATCAGAAACTTAGATCCTTGAATCTGGAGCCAGTCCCCATGTGGTATCTTTTGTGAGTCACCTTTAGAGAGGGTTAACCATAGTGGATATTCCCTTAATTGGGTCAACCACGTGGACCAAACCTTAAGCGGTAATAGCCATTTTCACCATGGTAGCAACAACCGCTATATAAATGTCTTGTGGAAGAAATCTTCATAGGTGTGGTCTCTTGTTGGGCTATCAGATCTCCCTAGGAGCTCCTGATTGATTAAATTCTTGGACTCTGTCAAAACCTCGGTGTGCCTAGATTGGAGTTTTCCCTCTTGAGATCACAAAAGTTGTAGAGTCAAACCATTACTACAAACCCTAGTGAGGCCAGATTTTTCATTTTCTAAGAATATGTGCATTATTGAAAAACTTTTTGGAACATACACAAGTAGTATTTCTAGGGATTAGCACAATAAATCACTATTGCTTGTTCATGCACAAGGTTGCTTTTTCCCTTATTCATTATTTTCAGACTATTTCTTGCTTCCCTTGCTTGCTATTTTGCATCCTTGATATCTTCTTGGTTACTTGAGGCAAACTTTTGCACAAATCTTCAATTACTGGACAAAAAAGTTTTCAACCAAACTGATATTGAAAAATTGAAAAATTGTAAATTTGAAGCAAAAATCCTTTCTGGTGTCAAAAGTCATCTTAAAATTTCAAAACTTGTATCAAAGCCAAAGTCAAAGTTGTTAGAGATTGGTCAAATTTGTCAAAAATACAATTTTTACAGCCTACTCCCAAATTCTGTCAAAATACTGAATTAATTCTTGTCATTTCTAGTCATCCTTGGTCGGTCTAGGTCAAATCTCAAGTGCTATGACATGTTGCTCAACATCCAAATGAACTTAAATAGTATCAAGTTGCACAAAATGACTCTTGGTCTTCTTTCTTCTACATCTCTCATGTCTTCCTAGTCTCCTATTTCCATCCTTTCTCTTCTTCCTAAACTCTTCACGTCTTCTTGATTATTTTCCTCTTTTTATCTAGTCTATTTTCTTCTATTCATCTCTTCTGTCACTTCCATGCTCAATTCCTCCTCCTCCATCAATTCAAGGAGTCAATCAACAAACACTACATGAATCTATTTTAGGGAGTCCTAAAAGTCCTAACATGTCTCAAAGAATTAGTACTCATGAGGAAGAAACTCTAATCACCGCTATAATGAAATAGATGCATGCTATTCAAGTCAAGCTTAACAAACTTGAGAAAGAAAAGGAACTTAAAGAGTTCTCCATGGAAGCTCTATGCCTTTTTCCATTTGATAAAGACTTGTACATGTCACCATGCCCCCAGACAGAATGTGAGCAACATGACAACCCTTATGATACCTCTTCCATGGAGAGTGACACATCCATCTTTGAAGCTATGATGACTATGATGATGGACAATATAATGATACCTATGACACCTCTGTTCCTAAGAGTCCTCCTCATCGTGTGCTCGTGCTTACGGTAAATGGGATATCACATTGGATAGATCATGATGGTGATCCATACGATTCTGATTTTGAAAGAGACTTTGATGATTTCTATGCATAATACCTAGATGATCCATCTATTTCACTTGAAGAAGAGAAAGCTTTATGTGCTGATTATAAATGTCAATACTATAAGGATCTCTCCTCTAAGAACTCTCATGCTAAAAATAAAGATTACACTCTCAAGAAAGATCATGTTAATGTTGAACCTTTATCTTGTGATGGTTCCTTTCCATCCCCTACTTCCTCCAATACCCATACATTTCCTAAAGCTTCCAAGCCTATAAAATCTTTCACAAGTCCTTCATCCACCAAAGGTCCTAATACTTTTCATACGGTTTCTTATATTTATCCTCAAGGGCTACCTCTTCAAGAAACTCAAGCTAACCTTCACTTGGCTATAAATAATTTTAATAATACTAAACCCAAAGAGCCTAAGCCTTTATACACTATAATTCCCACTTCAGCAAGTCCTTCACCATCTCTTCCAAAGTCTCCCATACAATCCCAACATGCTTCATTGTCCCTAGAAGTGGCTCAATGTCAAGACAACTCTAAAAATCATAAAGAAAAGAACATAAAGAAAGATCAAGATCAAGAAACCTCCATGTCATCCAATCCCTTTCATGATATCTCTTATCCGTTTCATGGTTCTTTTGATCCTACACACCCTTTCTCATGTAATCCATCATGTCTTAAGTCTTCTCCTAAGTAAGATCACGATACTACTTACAGTGTTGAGCTTATTGACAATCAAAATAACCTTACTACACTTGCGCTTTCCAAAGATGATACTTCTATTAAGGTTGGTAAAAATGGTGTTGTTACTTCCAATGTTAAACCTATTAAAAATCAAGAAAAAAATTATGTGCTTATGCTATCCAAAGATCCTTGTCAAGATCAAAGTCTTCCATCTTCTTAATCTACCACTCCACATTCATTTCCACTTTCTACTTTTCCTAAGTCTTTGCAAGCTTTGAACAATCCTATCAAAGAAGTTTCTCCTATTCAAGATGTTCATGATTCTATTGAAAATCCTAATGCTCACTCTAAAGGTGCTGATGCCCTTGGTTGTCATATAAATGTTGATGAACTTGTTGATTATCTCTTTCCATCTTCCACTTCCATCCTTGGACCTCTTCCACCAATACTAAGAGCTTCACATCTTCCTTCCATCTTGGGCCCTTATGTCCTTTCACTTTCCCCTCCTAACTCTCCGAATTCATCATCCATCTTGGGTCCTTACATCCCTCCATCTCCTATTTTTCCTCAAGATCAACATAGATTCATACCCTTGAATCCTTTTCATCCACTCACCCATCTAAACCAGTCATATCCTCCTTCTTCTTTCACAAGTCCCAAGTATTTTGGAAGTAACTTGAATGTTTAATACAAGAAAAATAGGCAATACAAGAATCCATCAAAAAAAGAAGATCACCATGTCTCCTCTAATCGACATGGAAGCATAAAGTCGAAAGATATATCTAAGAAGAAAACAACAAGACAAATATGGGTTCCAAAATCCATCATTGAAGATATTCTCTCTAAATCATCAAAAGGAAATAAAAAGCCTATGGCTATATGGATTCCAAAGTCCCTCTTGAAAGAGTCTGATGTTGAGCAACAAGTGAAGTTGACATTCAAGCTTCCAAAGGCTTCCACTTCATCTTCTTCCAAAAATATTCCTCCATTCCATGAACCTAAACCACAACCTCTGCTATCCATTCGCCATATTCCTTCACATATTCATTCATTCATGTTTCCTCCATCCTCTTTCCACCCTTCAAGGTGTGTGTTGTTGATCTTGCCTTCCTTTCCATCTACCCTTTCACGATCCTTTCATTCATTATCCTCCTACCATCTATCATTTTTCTCATTTGCCTATTCCTCCTATCTTCCAACCTCACTCACTTTACATAAAACCTTATCCTCCATTTTTCTCTTCCATCTCCCTTTCCCTATCAACATCTTTGAGTATATCATTTTGAATCCTCTACATATCATGGTTTATCCTCTCAAGGAGCATTATCTAAAGAGCTTGCCTTCTTCCAAAAATAAAGAATTTTTTTTTTTGAAAATGTACCTTGGTGAAAACTTGGAAACATGCACCTTGGTAGCAAAAGTAAAGAGAAATAAATTCATCCTATGGTGAAAACCACTCCCTTGTGGCACCTTGGATAAGTATCATGATGAAAACCTAGCAATCAAGCATCATGCGTAGTTCTTCTACATATTTCATCAATTACATCTTCTCTCTTTGATCTTGACAATGTTGATCTATACATGAACATTTGGCTATCTTGTGAGCTATCTTACGATGATCTTACTTTCATTCCCTTCCTATTTAGCCTTCATGTCTATCTTCCTCCATTCATTTTAGCCTTTCTCTATCCTTTTCCCTTTTGGTCTTGATCTAATAAAAAAAGAGTAAAACACGATGTTATGAAGCCTCTTGACATGTCTACTCCTTTGGAATACATCCTTTCCTTCTTTGGCATTATGCTTTTGTGACTTATGCTATGCTGGCCTTTCATTGCTTGTCCAAATGCACTTTACATGACAATTTTTCCCTAGCTTGGGTATTTTTGAGGAGTTTTCCCTTGAGGATTTCTTCCCTTCATTCTCCTTCATTCTCTTGTCTTCCATCTCTTCCACCAGCTTGCCAATCCCTCTTTTTCTCCACCTTGCTATACATTGGGACTGCACGATATGATCTTGCTTGGGAGTTTGCAATCAAAAAAGAAGATATCAAGTATGCAAAGAACTATCAAAAGTGCCAAGTACATGGTAATTTAATTCATGTTTCAATCCACACCTAGCATCTCATGATCAATCCAGCTCTCTGGGCCTATAGAAAAAGTATCATAATGCCTACTAGGGCTACACCTTTTGCTTTAGTTTATGGGTCTGAAGCTGTACTATTTATTGAGGTTGAAATCCCATCACTAAGAATCAAAATGCATGGTCTAGTAACTGATAATGACTACAGAGTGTCTAGGTTACAGGAACTTGAACTACTAGATGTGCGCAAACAAGCAGTGTATGATCATCTCAGAGTATATTAGAAGAGAATATCTAGAGGCTACAAAAAGAAAGTGAGACACAAAGAATTTCAAGTTGGCAATCTAGTCTTGAGAGAGAATCCTAAAAACCAATCACATAGAGAGCACAAGGGGAAGTTTGAACCCAACTGGCTAGGTCCCTTTGTTATCACTGCTACTTTTAGCTCTAGTGCCTATCAACTCTCAACAATTGAAGGAGAATGGCTCCGAGAACCAATCAATGTTCTTCATCTGAAAAAAATTTATGCCTAAGGCATTCAGTGTATGGTAAAATGTCTTGAAAAAATCTTAAAAATCTGAAAAAATGAACATCTTGGTAAATCCTAGCAATAGGCACCTTGATGATTCACAAAAAAAGTAAAAAATGTCAAAAGTACAAATAAAATTGGAAAAATAAAAAATACAAAAAAATGAGAAAAAGAAAAAGTGCCTTGGTAAAAACCTGGAAATAGGCACATTGATAGAAAAAATAGAATCTCTGCCAAGATGGTGAAAACTTGGAAAACAGGCACCACTTGTTCAAAATGCTCCATCTATTAGGGCAATCTTGGTCTTTCCTAGCTTTTAGTCCTACTTTTGTTTGTACATATCTCTTGGTTTGTTTCTACTTTCTTGTTTTCAATAAGTCGGTCTGTACACCATTGGCAAAATGTCTATATCCTATCAATGCTTAACACTTGGGGGCAATCAATGTCATATCCTATGGTCTCTAGTATACTTTAGACATGTCATATCTAGTCAGAGTCCTTTGAAGCTTCATCTGAGTCAGTCTGTCTAGCTCCTCTCTAGAAAAGATTTTGCATCTACAACAATGCAATCAAACATCAACACAAATTCAAAAAAATCTATGCTTTTTACATGTTTTTATCTCCTTGTATGCTTACTGATTCACATTGAGATTTTTGCATATTGTGTTTCCACGAGCTCTTTGATGATGTCCTTTACAGGATTTAGAGAGTGATAACAGGGGCCATAATCTTTTTTTTGTTTTCTTCTTGTATGTGAAAATCTAACTTTGGAAATTCTGGATTGAAATGGTGTCCATCTATAAGAGCCTCTATCTCAAATTGGATGGCCATGAGTACCTTGACCATTGATACTTGGAAAATTCAAGGAAGTTTGATCTCACTATTTTCTTTTTGAGTAAATTCTTTCTCCTACTGTGAAATGCGATCTTACCTAAGGATGTGAATGATAAAAGGTCACTACGGGTAATTCACACTGGACGTAGAATGATCTCTTGACTATTTGATGTGTTTTTAATGCAAGCCGTATTCAGGTCATCACAACATTTATGTTCTGATGCTTATACAAATTTCTATATCAAAATGGACATGATATTTAAGTCATCCTAACATTTATGCCTTGGTGCTAATATCTAATTCGACATTCTGAAAACAAAATCAATATTCATATGTCCATGGTTGCCTAGCTAGTGGGCGTTGTACTGATTCTTGAGCATACAAATCGATATTCATATGTCTATAGTTTTATAACTAGTGGGCATTGTATTGATTTATCTGGTTACCTAAAAATTTCAATGAAGAGAACAAATCGACACATGATCAGTGACTAGGTCCTAGGTCCTAGGTTTTCATTTCCTTCTACATTTCATTTTGCACTTTGCATGATCTCACAAATTGCTTGAACACTTAAACAATTCTTCAAAACCAAAAATGCTAAACATAAATACAAGAGCTAAATCTTACATGAAGGTCCATTCAATGAAATAGCAAGTAGAATCCTTTTTTGGGATCAAAATCAAAATCTGAGATCATTCATATTATTAATTACTTGCATAATCAAACTTTCAATCATCATAGAAATCTAGAATTCAACTTAACTAATTATCTTACATCAAACTATCAAAATTTCAACTTGTTCAACTATGGTCAACTCATGGTTTAGCCTAGTCAAACTTGGTCTACATGACCTCTAAATGATGCAGAACACATTCTCGAATGTGTATAACCACTTCTCAAATTAATTAACATGCTCCTAAACTATAACACTGACTTTTCTTGTTAGATTCAATTTTAATCCTGAAGGGGGCATGGTATTACACATCATTCAAGTCTGTCAATCAAAATCTAAAAATCAAATCTTTCCTCAGTAATCAAGACAACAACCATGTCTAGTTGTTGATTCATCAAAAAGTCCTCATCGCTTGGGGAAAATCTTTCATTTCTTGGGGCATATCAAATTCATCGAGATCCATATCAACCTGGTATCCTAAATCTATCTTGTAAATTGTATTAGTTTTTCATAACCATCGGTTCATTCATGTTATTTCCTTGGTTCTTCATAACTGATGGGTTCAGGATGTGATACCAATATGATTCATACAAGGACATTTAGGTCTGGAATTGGTCACTCACTTCTTCACAATCATAAGGTTAAGAATCAGGTGTTTTTGGCACTTTTTCATAATCACTGGTTCATTGCTGATATAGCTAGCATCATCTTGATTCCTGGTCATCCTGGACCTGGATCGACATCTTTAAATTTTTCAATCAGTTTCTATCTTAGAATCGGTTAATCTTTCAAATCAAATCAGTTTCATACATATATCATACGCAGACTATTTCAGCATCTTTAAATCTTTCAATCAGTTTCTGTCTCCGAATCGGTTAATCTTTCAAATCAAATCAGTTTCATGCATATATCAGACATAGACTATTCTTTGAATCACTACACTTTGCACATTGATTCAAAGAGGGGCAAAATGTAATACCCCAAAAATGGGCTATAGGTTCATTAACCTCCTACATCTTCAATTTGAATGAAATCGACATCAAACTCCTAACCTAAGGCACATCTGCACATTATCAAATCCTAATTGATTATCTTAAATTTTGCATCGAGGAATATCCCTTGAATATTTCTAATTTATCTAATTATCTTTAATTAAATATTATTTGGTGATAAATCTTATTTATCCTAAAGTTGATTAATTGAATATGATGAATATTTAATTAATTAATTTAATTTTGCCACTTAATTATTTAATTAGATTTAATTGCATTTATTCCTAAATAATATTATTTTTATTTTGATAATAAATCAAAATTCCTACAAACAATCAATTGAATATTTATTTAATTGATTTAAAATCAAAGTTGTCAAATTTAATTATTTAATTGGAATAAAGTTTGATTTAATAATTGATTAACCCATAAATCAATTGTTTTAATTCAAAATTAGTTACGTGGAGAATAAATCACTTTATTTATTAAATTAATTCATATTAAATCATCCACAATCAAAAAAAGCAGGCAACAAGAAATTAACAATCAATTTTAAAATTGAAACTCAACATCTGATGATGAGTTGAAAAAAAAAACAAAAAAAATTAAAGCTCTATTTTGAGATAAAAACTGCTTTTGCATGATTTTCTGAGTTAATCTATCTCTAAATTCTTGAGAAATAAAAAATTAACTTGAGTTTATCAAGAGTGATTTATAGATTTTCTCAATGCATCCTCAAGTCCAGGATTTCTATAAAATCAAGGCTCAACTCTTCACTATTAGAGTAGTCATATTATAGCGAATAATTAATTTATTTAATTATTAGTCTATTATTCTCTACACTTAAGTTAGACTTACGCATCTTATTATTCTTTAGGGTTTCCCTTTTAGGGTTTCGTGATTCTTTTTATAAGGATTCACCTCTTTGTATTTCTTAATAGTTTAGAATATCATATTGTAATATTGTGCACATGATGTCTCTAGCTTTTTGGCCTCCATAGTTTTTTCTTGCTTCTGTTCTTTGCTTCTTCCATGTGATAGGGTTATGCATGCAGGTGTTCTTGGGAGATTAGTTTTTCATCTAATCTAACATGGTATGAGAGCCATCTTCCTGCTCAATGTTCGTGTTTTGTTGAAGTGATTCAGAACTAGGACATTATTTTTTATTTCTTTTTTGCCTGAAAAAAATAAAAAATAAATTTGGGGGGCATTTTGAGCAAAAACGGATGCCACCATTATGCTCAAAAGGCCTAGGAGAGTCAAAAACCATATAAAATTTGTTATTTTTGGCCTCTGAGACGTTTGGGTAAATTTTTCAGCCTCCTAGGAGCGTACGACATGAAATCTGAGGTGAAAAAAATTTAAAAAAATCATTTTAGTTCAAAATATTTGGTGCCACCACCACGCCACCGGCACTCCTCTGCCACCGGCACCGCGGCCCGCCCACCACCACTGGTACCACCCAGCGCCACCCCTCCGCCGAGCGTGCCACTGGCACCGCCCACCACCACCGGCACCACGGCTCGACACCGACACCCAGCTCTACCACTTGTAGCGGCAACCTCTGCCACCCGGCCCGCCCACCGCTCGGCCCCCCGCGGGCTCTTCAATTCCTAGCATCGGTCACATAGGTGACCGAGGGCTCTAGATTTAGCTCCCTGCGCGCGCCATGTGCCTAGGGGCTCTTTTTTTTCAGCCCCAAGGGCTTAAAATTGGATTTTGGAGCCTTTTTGACTCCCTAACGCCTTTTCTTCTCTATCTAGAGCATATGGAGGTCTTTTTTGAACTTCTTTATATCATCGGAAAGCTCTTTCCGATTATGGAGGTTAGATTTTTTGGCTCTGCTATTTTGACAGTGTTTTTTTTATCAAAGTCCGATGTCTTTTTTTGCCTTCCGGGAGCCATATCTTGGTCATCTGGACTCCTTTTGGGCAAACAAGATATCATTAGAAAGCTGGTTCTATGAGTTTTTCAGTGGAAGGGGTCTTTTATCCAGATTTTGCTCCAATTTTTTTCTCCTCCTAGTTTTTCACTTTCACACTCTGGTGGATTACTTGGATTCTACAGGTCTTGGGATCTCTTCTTTTGTTCTTCTGGCTCACTCTTCTTTCTGACTTCTGAGCATTGTATGCTTCTCTTGTGTTGCATTCTTTTTTCTATAAACGCACTGAGATAAAGTGCCTACTTTTGCATATCTGGGATCTTGTACACCTTGTGTTTGTTTGTACTCGCACTCAATTATAAAGTGCCATGGAGGGTTATGATGTTTTACCTTTTGTGCTTATCCACCTTTTTCAAGTGAGTGTACCTTCCATAAAATTAGCCCATGCTGTGTGTTGGTGACACCACCCTTTATCCTATGCTTGTACTTCTATTGCACTGTTGGTGTTCCAGATTCTTCTTCTTGCAGATGTTTCTGGCATTGCATTTCAGTGTTCCTATCACCCCTCTCCCTATTCAGCATTATGGGGGGGGTTCACCTATTGGTACTATTACTTCCTTGGTTCGGTTGAGTGATATATGTATTCGATTTTTGTTCCTATGTACCAGGTGGATGCAGTGGCTAGGCTCCTATGCATTTCAGTGAGATGGTTCATCTACTATATAGACACTCATTCATTCCTACTCTTGGAGGTCACCTCTTCAATTGATTAGCTCTTTAGACTTTTTCTTCTCTACCTGGTCGTGCACTATTTCAGTGGGGGTTCGAGTAGTTACTTCTAATAGTGTTTACAGCTTCATGCTTAGGAGATGCTTTACATGCTCTTACTTTTTTCTTGTATTTGGGTACCTGATCAGGCCTTGTTGCCGGGACCCATTGCTCTTTCATGCATTTTTGTTTTCATGCATCTTTTAGTCCTTAGTTGTTTAGCTTCTCCCTAAGTTACACTTAAGGGGGGGTGTTAGAGTAGTCATATTATAGCTAATAATTAATTTATTTAATTATTAGTCTATTATTCTCTACACTTAAGTTAGACTTAGGCATCTTATTATTCTTTAGGGTTTCCCTTTTAGGGTTTCATGATTCCTTTTATAAGGATTCACCTCTTTGTATTTCTTAATAGTTTAGAATATCATATTGTAATATTGTGCACATGATGTCTCTAGCTTTTTGGTCTCCATAGTTTTTTTTTGCTTCTGTTCTTTGCTTCTTCCATGTGATAGGGTTATGCATGTAGGTGTTCTTGGGAGATTAGTTTTTCATCTAATCTAACATTCACAATCAAGACCTCAAAATTTGCATCAAATCTCTCAAGCTTTCAATCTCAACATCTCTCGAATTTGCACAATTACTCTAGCAAATTGACATCTGAAGAATCAAGCAATTGTGACAGGCGAATTTGTGAGATCATTCATAATTTTCATAGTTTTTGCATAGTTTTTCATATCATTTAGCATATCATTGTTAGATAATTTTACATTCTAAGATCAATTTCATACATTCTAGCTTAGATTCATATAGTTTTTCAACCTATTGCATCTAAAATATATTTTTTAAAAAAATAGTTTAATTTGCATTCATATTTCATTTCTTTCAACATTTTAAATCCTAATTTTAGGTGTTGCATTGTAACTGATCTCGATTCCAATTTGAGAACATCATACTCACACCTACTAGAATCTTGTAAATCGCCCGGTTAGCTATATTGTTCTTATTTGCATATTTTGAATTTTTACTAACCTCTAATATTTTACTGAAGTGTTGTGTCTACAGCTAGGTACAAAATTCACACACACACTCATGACTCCTTTGGACACATTGGAATGCTCAAGCATGTCCCAAGGGGTCGAAGGACCCCTTAGGACACATTTGAGGGTTCTAATGTGTCGAATGGGGTCATGAGAACTTCCTAGGGGTCCCAATGTGTGATAAGGCATACTAGGACCCCTAGGAAGTCCTCATGACCACTTTTGACATATTTGAATGCTCAAGAGTTTCCTAAAGGTTCATAGGATCCATTAGGACACACTTGAACATTCCAATGTATTGAATGGGGTCATGAGGACTTTCTAGGGGTCCTCACGCATGATAAGGCATACTAGGACCCCTAGAAAGTCCTCATGGCCCCTTTTGACACATTAGAATGCTCAATTATGTCCTAAGGGGACCCCTTAGGACATAATTGAGCATTCTAATGTGTCGAAAGGGGCCATGAGGACTTTTTAGGGGTCCTAAACTGTGATAAGGCCTACTAGGACATCTAAGAAGTTCTCATGACCCTTTTGAACACATTGAAATGCTCAAGTGTTTCCTAGAGAGTTGTAGGGCCCCTTAGGACAAACTTGAGCATTCAAATGTGTCGAAAGGGGTCATGGGGACTTCCTAGGGGTATTAAAATGTGATAAGGCATACTAGGACCCCAAGGAAGTCCTCAAGACACCTTTCAACAAATTTGAATGCTCAACTATGTCTTAAGGGGTCGTAGGACCCCTTAGGACACACTTGAGCATTCTAATGTGTCGAATGGGGTCATGTGGACTTCCTAGGGGTCCTAACATGTGATAAGGTATACTAGGACCCCTAGGAAGTCCTCATGACCCCTTTTGACACATTTGAATGATCAAGTGTATCCTAAGGGGTTGAAAGGGGTCATGGGGACTTCCTAGGGGTCCTAACACATGATAAGGCTTACTAGGACCAATAGGAAATCCTCATGACCCCTTTCAAAACATTTGAGTGCTCAAGTGTGTCCTAAAGGGCCGTAGCACCTCTTAGAACATATTTGAGGGTTTGAATGTGTTGAAAGGTGTCATGGGGACTTCCTAAGGGTCCTAACGTGCAATAAGATGTACTAGGACCTTTAGGAAGTCTTCATGACCCCTTTTGACACATTAGAACTCTCAAGTGTGTCCTAAGCGGTCCTACAACCCCTTAGGACACACTTGAGAGTTCTAATGTCTTGAAAGGGGCCATGAGGACTTCCTAGGGGTCCTAATACATGATAAGGTGTAGTAGGAACCCTCATAAGTCCTCATGACCCCTTATGACACATTGAAATACTTAAGTATGTCCTCAGGGGTCATAACACATGATAAGGCATACTAGGACCCCTAGAAAGTCCTCATGACCCATTTTGACATATTGGGATGCTCAACTATGTCTTAAGGGGTCATAGGACCCCTTAGGACACACTTGAGGGATCTAATGTGTTGAATGGGGTCATGGGGACTTCCTAAGGGTACTAACCTGTGATATAGTGTACTAAGACCCCTAAAAAGTCCTCACAAGCCCTTTCGACACATTGGAATGCTCAAGTTTGTTCTACAGGGTCGTAGGACCCCTTAGGACACACTTGAGTGTTCTAATGTGTCAAATGTGGTCATGGGGACTTCCTAGGGGTCCTAATGCATGATACGGTGTACTAGGACCCCTACGAAGTCCTCATGACACCTTTCAACACATTGGAATGCTCAAGTGTGTCCTTAATGGGTCATAGGACCCCTTAAGATGCACTTGAGAATTCTAATGTGTCAAATGGGATCATGGGGACTTCTTAGGTATCCTAATGCATGATAAAGCATAATAGGACCCTTAGGAAGTCCTCATGACCACTTTTGACACATTTGAATGCTCAAGTGTGTCCTAAGGGGTCACAGGACCTCTTAAGACACACTTGAGGGTTCTAATGTGTCGAAAGGGGTCATGGGGAGTTCATAGGGGTCCTAACATGTGATAAGCCATACTTGGACCCTGAGGAAGTCCTCATCACCCCTTTTGACACATTAGAACACTCATGTGTGTCCTCAGTTGTCATAAGACCCCTTAGGACACACTTGCAAGTTCTAATGTGTCGAAAGGGGTCATGAGGACTTACTAGTGGTCCTAATGCATGATAGGGCATACTAGGACCCTTAGGAAGTCCTCATGACCAATTTTGATAAATTAAAACTATGAAGTGTGTCCTAAGAGATCTTACGATACCTTAGGACAAACTTTAGGGTTCTAATGTGTCAAAAGGGGTCATGACGACTTCCTAGGGCTCCCAATATGTGATAAGGTATACTAGGACCCATAGGAAGTCCTCATGACCCCTTACGACACATTGGAATGCTCAAGTGTGTCCTAAGTGGTCATAGGACCCCTTAGGACACACTTGAGCATTTCAATGTGTCGAATGGGGTCATGGGGACTTCCTAGGGATCCTAACACATGATAGGGTGTACAAGGACCCCTAAGAAGTCCTCATGATCCCTTTCATCATATTTGAATGCTCAGATGTGTTGTAAGGGGTTATAGGACCCCTTAGAAAATACGTGATGGTTCTAATGTGTCGAATTGGGTCATGAGGACTTTCTAGGGGTTCGAATTCATGATAAGGCATACTAGGACCCCTACATAGTCCTCATGAACCCTTTTAACACATTTTAATGCTCAAGTGTGTCCTAAGGTGTTGTAGGACACCTTAGGACACCCTTGAGGGTTCTCATGTGTTGAAAGGTGTCATGAGGACTTCCTTGGGTTCCTAATATGTGATAAGGCACATTAGGACCCCTAGGAAGTCCTCATGACCCCTTTCGACACATTAGAACATTGAAGTGTGTCCTAAGAGGTCCTATGACCCGTCAGGACATAGTTGAGCATTCCAATGTATTAAAAGGGGTCATGAGGACTTTCTAGGGGTCCTAGTACACCTTATTATGCTTGAGGACCCCTAGGAAGTCCTCATGACCCCATTCGACACATTAGAACCCTCAAGTTTGTCCTAAGGTGTCCTACAAACTATTAGGACAGTCTTGAGCATTCAAATGTGTCGAAAGGGGTCATGAGGACTTCCTAAGGGTCTTAGTACACCTTATCACGTGTTAGAACCCCTAGGAAGTCCTCATGACCCCATTTGACATAATAGAATGCTCAAATGTGTCCTAAGGCTTCAGATGACCCCTTAGGACACACTTGAGGGTTCTAATGTGTCAAAAGGGGTCATGGGGACTTCATAGGGGTCCTAATGTGTTATAAGCTAGACTAGGACACCTAGGAAGTCCGCATCACCCCTTTCAACACATTAGAATAGTCTTGTGTCTACTAAGGGGTCATAGGACCCCTTAGGAAACACTTGAGAGTTTTAATGTGTCAAAAGGGGTCATGAGGTCTTCTTAGGGGTCCTAATGTCTGATAGGGCATGCTAGGACCCTTGGAAAGTCTTCATGACTCATTTCAATAAATTAGAACCATCAAGTGTGTCCTAAGGGCTCCTACGAGCCCTTATGACACACTTTAGGGTTCTAATGTGTCAAAAGGGGTCATGAGGACTTCCTAGGGGTCCTAATGCATGATAAGGTACACTAGGATCCCTAGGAAGTCTGCATGAGCCCATTTGACATATTGGAATGCTCAAGTGTGTCCTATGGGGTCCTAAGACCCCTTAGGACACAATTGAGAGTTCCAATGTGTCGAATGAGGTCATGGGGACTTCCTAGGGGTCCTAACATGTGATAAGGAGTACTAGGACCCCTAGGAAGTCCTAATGATCCCTTTCATCACATTTGAATGCTCAAGTGTGTCGTAAGGGGTCGTAGGACCCCTTAGAACATAGTTGATGGTTCTAATGTGTCGAATTGGGTCATGAGGAGTTCCTAGGGGTCCTAATGCGTGATAAGGCATACTAGGTCCCCTATGAAGTGCTCATGAACCCTTTTGACAAATTTGAATGCTCAAGTGTGTCCTAAGGGGTCGTAGGACCCCTTAGCACACACTTCAGGGTTCTAATGTGTCGAAAGGCATCATGAAGACTTCCTAGGGGTCCTAATGCATGATAAGGCATACTAGGACCCCTAGGAAGTCCTCATGACCCCTTTCGATACATTTGAATGCTCAGGTGTGTCCTAAGGGATCGTAGGGTCCCTTAGGACACACTTGAGAATTCTAATGTGTTGGATGGGGTCATGTGGACTTTCTAAAGGTCCTAACATATGATAAGGCATACTAGAACCCCTAGGAAGTCCTCAAGACCCCTTTCAACACATTTGAATGCTCAACTATCTCCTAAGAGGTCAAAAGGGGTCATGTGGACTTCCTGGAGGTCCTCACATGTGATGAGGCATACTAGTACCCTAGAAAGTCCTCATGACCCCTTTCGACATATTTCAATGACACCTTATCTTTCATTAGGACCCGTAGGAAGTCCCCATGACCACTTTCAACACATTAGAATGCTCAAGTGTGTCTTAAGATGTCCTATGACCCCTTAGGACACACTTGAGCATTCCAATGTGTCGAAAGGAATCATGAGGACTTCCTAGGGGTCCTAGTATGACGTATCACACTTTAGGACCCCTAGGATGTCCTCATGATCCCATTCAACACATTAGAATGCTCAAGTGTCTCCTAAGGGGTCATGAGGACTTCCTAGGGGTCCTAGTATGCCTAGAAAGTCCTAATGAACCCTTTCAACACATTGGAATGCTCAACTATGTCCTAAGGGGTCGTAGGAACCCTTATGACACACTTGAACATTCTAATGTGTTGAATGGGGTCATGAGGACTTCTTATGGTTCCTCACACTTGATAAGGCCTACTAAGACCCCTAGGAAGTCCTCATGACCCCTTTCCATACATTTAAATGCTCAAGTGTGTCCTAAGAAGTTGTAGGATCCCTTAGGTTACACTTGATAATTCTAATGTGTCAAAAGGGCTCATGGGGACTTCCTAGGGGTCCTAATGCATGATAAGGCATATTAAGACCCCTAGGAAGTCCTCAGGACTCCTATTAACATATTGGAATTCTCAAGTGTGTCCTAAAGATTCGTAGTGTAATACCTCAAAAATGGGCTATAAGTTCATTAATCTTCTATATCAACAATTCGAATGAAATCGACATCAAAGTCCTAACCTAAGGCACATCTAAAAATCATCAAATCCTAATTGATTATCTTAAATTCTGCATAAGGGAATATTCTTAGCAATATTCTTAATTATCTTAATTATCTTTAATTTAATGATTATTTGGCAATAAATCACATTTATCCTAAGTTTGATTAATTGAATATTTTCACATTTAATTAATTAGATTTAATATCTTGCCACTTAATTATGTAATTAAATTTAATTCTATCTATTATTAATTATATTATTTAATTTTGATAATAAATTCAATATCCTATGAATAATTGATTAAATTTTTATTTAATTAATTAAAGCAAGTTGACATTATTTAATAATTTAGTTTTTAATAAAAGTTTGATTAAATAATTGATAAACCCATAAATCCATTATTTATTTTTAAAAATTAATTAAGTTTAGCATAAATCACTTTATTTATTTAATTAATTCATAATTATTATGCACATTCAAAAGAAATAGTTAAACTCCAAATTAGAAAATCAATGCAAGTTATTGAATTTTTGGAACTCAACATCATTTTTGAGTTTTAAAGTTGATCTAAACTTCTAATTTGAGTTAAAAAGCTATTTTTGCATGATTTGCATATTTTTGTGAATTAAATTATCTTTATTATCAGATAACTCAAAAATCAAGCTGAGTTAATCTGAGTGATTTATGGCTTTCTTCCATGCACCTCCAAAGCTCTGGATTTCTATAAATTAAAGCCTCAGCTCATCTCAAAGCATCTCATATTTTTGCACAATCACGCTAGAGAATTGCAATTGGAAGGATCAAAGCTTATTACGAATCAACATTGTTGTGAGATCACTTTTATTTTCATATTATTGTTAGATCAATTCATAGCATATCAGTTTTTACATATCATAGATTTCATATCATTTTTCATCTTATTGCATAGAAAATATTCAAAAACAAATATAGATTAATTGCATTCAATTCATATCTAGATCAATTGCATTCAAATCCTTCATTTAGGTGTCTTCTAGGTCACTGATCTCGATAGCAATCTGAGAACATCAATCTCGCACCTATTACAAGGTAGTAAATCACTTGGTTAAATTAGATTTCATTTTTGCACGATTTTGATTTTTGCTAACCTCTAATATTTGAGTGAAGTGTTGTGTCTACAGATCAGGTACAAAATTCACACACACATTTTTTGGCGCCCACTGTGGGGCCCTGAAATGGGTTTCCAATTCAATTCTATCAATTTCTATCTTTTTCTCCTCGATTTTTGTGCAAAAATATGATTTTTATTTTTTGTTCGTACAATCTTCATATGAGTTTTTGACAAAAGTCACATGAATTTGAGCTTGTTGTCATACGATAGTTGACCGAGTATCATTTCATCAGGCACCCACTATCGTTTGGAAGTTGGATTATCATTTCATTAGACACCCAGTGTCGTACGATTTTCCAGACTTTCATTTGGGAGTATACCCACTGTCGTACGAGTTTCTTACTATCGTCTGGTAATAGACCCACTATCATACAAGTTTAGGCATCAGATTTCAATTGTCATTTCATTTTTGTAGGTAGTTTCTCAGATTTGATTTTCAGATTTTGACTAACAGCTAATCTTAATAGTTGGAATTCTCTATTTTTGATTGACTCTTGCTGGTTTTGATTGGAAAAAGCATAAAGTTTTCTAAAATTAGGTAAAAATCTACTAAGCATGTTGCGATGATCTCAGGTATTCCACTTGTGCTAATAATATTTTGATTTGGGCTTAAAATAAATCTCTCGTGTGTCTAGCTTGGGTGATTCTTTTCATGCTTTTGTTTTACACACTTGCATAATTGATACTAGGTTGTGACACCTTAAGTATTTATTAGCAGTCTTAGATTACTTGTGATTGATCTAGATTGCTATCTTGGGTTATTGGACTCACTAATCCACTGGCCCCTCATTTAGCCCTGTGGTTGCAAGCTCAGGGCCACGTTAAAGGGGAGGGGTCAACAGGAAAGAAGTGTTAAATGCTCCACTAAGAAACCCTTGTGTGCTTTTTGGAACTCACTTGTTTTCTAAGTTGTGGACTCATTTCTAGCTTGTGTGAGGTGTTAAGTGCTCCACTTTGTGGACTCACCTCATATTTTCTTTTAGCATTAAGTGTACCACCTTGTGCTTATAAATACTTTTGGATAGATTTTCTTTCAGGAATATATCTGTACTCACATAATAATTAGGCCCTATGAACACTATTCATGATTCTTGAGAGATTGGATTCCTAGTGAAATCCTTCTTGATGATAGAATCCTTGTAGGTAAGGAGGATACTTAGTGCGTTTCATATTCAACTCAGTTAGTGCATCTTCTCTTATTGATCGATACATTCTCTCCCAAGAGAGGTTGATAGATCATGTCGGGTTGACATCATGAGCTTTGGTGAATCAAAATTGGTTAGTGTGCTTTCTCTTATTGATTGATACATTCTCTCCCCAGAGAGGTTGATAGATCATGTGGAGTTGACATCATAGACCTTGGTGAAGCAAAATGTTGTCTTAGCATGTCAGATTAATCTTCTTGCTTTGTTTGGGTTAAAAGTGAAGAGGCGTCAAAACCTTGGATCTAGAGCCAAGTCCCCCAGTGGTATCATACTATGAGTCACCTTTAGAGAGGGTTAACCATAGTGGACAATCTCTTCATAGGGAAAATTGTGTTGACGAAACCTCAAGCGGTAATAGCCATTTTCACCGTGGTAGTGATAGCCGCTATATAAATGTCCTTGTGGAAGAAATCTCCACAGGTATGATTCATTGTTGGGTTGTCAGATCTCCCTAGCAGCTCTTGAAGATTAAGTTCTCAAACTATGTCAAAACCCTGGTGCGCTGGGATTCGAGTTTACCCCTTTGGATCATAAAAGTTGCAGAGTCAAACCATTACTAAAAACCCTAGTGAGGCCAAATTTTCATTTCATAGGGTATATGTGCATTATTGCAAAACATTTTTGGATCATACATAATTAGCGCTTATGAGGATTAGAATAAATAAGTCACTTGATTGTTCATGCGCAAGGTTTCTTTTGCCCTTGTTCATTATTTTCAGACATGCTTGAAATCATGTGCTTGCTATTTTGCATGCTTGTTTATCTATCTAGTTATTGAAAATGAACAAATCTGTTACAATCCTCAAATCTGGACATTGAAATTTGCAAACAATCCGAATCTGCAAACTCAAAATTTTGCAAAAATTGACATAAAATCCTTTTTGGAGTCAAAAAATATTTCAGGAAGTCAAAATTCATACAAGTTTTTCCAAGTGTCATTTCATTACAACCCATCTGTCGTATGATTGAGTACCCAATGTCGTACGAGTTTCCATGCCAGCAAATTCTCAAAGTCAAAATCTTGCAACTATCGTATGAGATTTTCAACTGTCGTTTCATTGCTACCCAACTGTCATATGAGTTTTGCAACTGTCATTTCATAGCATACCCACTATTGTACAAGTTTGCAGAGTGTCATTTGGGAAATTTTTGAAAGTTGTCAGGAAATTGTCAGAATTGCTAGATATTTAGCTTTTTCAGCCTAATTTCAGAATCTGTCGAACGAATCACTATGTCAAGAATAGAGCAGTAGCTATTGAGAATTAGTACACATGTCTCAAAGAATCAGTACACCTAAGGAAGAAACTTTGATGAGGGCCATGATGAAACAGATGCACGCTATGCAAGTCAAGATTAACAAACTTGAGAAAGAAAAGGAACCTAAAGAGTTCTCCATGGAAGCTCTATGCCCTTTTCCATTTGATAAAGACTTGTACATGTCACCATACCCCCGGATAGAATTTGAGCAATTTGATAACCCTTATGATACCTCTTCCATGGAGAGTGACACATCTAGCTTTAGAGAATATGATGACTATGACGACAGACAATGTAATGATACCTATGACACCTCTATTCCTAAGAGTCCTCCTCGTTGTGTGTTCTTACTTACTACAAATGGGCTGTCACATTGGATAGATCATGATGGTGATCCATATGATTCTAATTTTGAAAGAGACTTTGATGGCTTTTTTGGACAATATCTAGATGATACATCTACTTCTATTGAGGAATATAAAATGTATCATGCTGATTTGAAACGTCAATACTATAAGGATCTCTCGTCTAAGAACTCTCACGCTGAAAATAAAGATTACACTCTCAAGAAAGATCATTTTAGTGTTGGACCTTTGTCTTGTGATGGTTCCTTTCCATCCCCTACTTCCTCCAATACCCATACATTTCCTAAAGCTTCTCAGTCTTTCAAATCTTTCACAGAACCTTCATCTGTCACAAGCTTTGATACTTTTCATGCGGTTCCCTATAGTTATCCTCCAGGGCTACCTCTTAAAGAAAATCAAGCTAACTTTCACTTGGCTGCAAATACTTTCAATAATGATAAACCTAAAGAGCCTAAGCCTTCATATTCTATAATCCCTACTTCAGCTAGTCCTCCACCATCTCTTCCAAAGTCTTCCATACAATCCCAACATGCTTCCTTGTCCTTAGAAGTGGCTCCATGTCAAGAGGACTCTAGAAATGATAAAGAAAAGAACATAAAGAAACATCAAGATCAAGAACCCTCGATGTTGTCCACTCCTTTTCACGATGTCTCTTATCCACCTCAGGGTTCTTTTGATCCTGTACACCCTTTTTCATGCATTCCACCATGTTTTAAGTCTTCTCCTAAGCAAGATCAAGCTACTACTTACACTGTTGAGCTTATTGACAATCAAAATAACCTTACTACACTTGTGCTTTCCAAAGATGATACTTCCATTAAGGTTGGTAAAAATGGTGTTGTTACTTCCAATGTCAAGCCTATTGAAAATCAAGAAAAAAATTATGCACTTATGCTATCCAAAGATCCTTGTCAAGATCAAAGTCTTCCATCTTCTTATTCTACCACTCCATGTTCACTTCCACTTTCTACTCTACCTAAGTCTTTGCAAGCTTTGAACAATCCTATCAAAGAAGGTGCTCATATTCAAGATATCCATGATTCTATTGAAAATCCTAATGCTCACTCTAAAGATGTTGATATCCTTGGTTGCCATATAGATGTTGATGAACTTATTGATTATCCTTTTGCATCTTCCACTTCCATCCTTGGACCTCTTCCACCACTACTAAGGGCTTCATGCCTTCCTTACATCTTGGGTCCTTATGTCCCTTCACTTTCCCCTCCTACCTCTCCTAATTTTCCATCTATCTTTTGTCCTTACATACCTCCATCTCCTATCTATACTCAAGATCAACATAGATGCATACCCTTGAATCCTTTTCATCCACCCACCCATCTAAACTAGTCATATCCTCCTTTTTCTTCCACAAGTCCCAAGTCTTTTGGAAGTAACTTGAATGTTCAATACAAGAAAAAGAAGTAATACAAGAATCCATCAAAAAAAGAAGATCACCATGTCTCCTCTAATAGACATGGAAACATAAAGTGAAATGAGATATCTAAGAAAAAAATTACAAGACAAGTATGGGTTCCAAAATCCATCATTGAAGATATTATCTCAAGATCATCAAAAGGAAATAAAAATCCTACTACTATATGGATTCCAAAGTCTCTCTTGAAAGAGTCTGGTGTTGAGAAAAAAGTTAAATTGAAATTCAAGCTTCCAAAGGCTTCCACTTCATCTTCTTCAAAAAATATTATTCCATTCCATGCGCTTAAACCTCAACCTCTGCTATCCATTCGCTATATTCCTTCACCTATTCCTTCATTCATGTCTCCTCCATCCTCTCGCCACCCTTCAAGGTGTGTGTTGATGTTGATCTTGCCTTCCTTTCCATCTACCCTTTCACAATCCTTCCATTCATTATCCTTCTACCTTCTATCTTTTTTCCTCATTTGCCTATTCCTCCTATCTTCCAACCTCACTCGCTTTACATAAAACCTTATCCTCCATTTTCTTTTCCATCTTCCTTTCCCTATCAGCATCTTTGAGCATATCATTTTGAATCCTTGGCATATCATGGTTTATCCTTTCAAGGAGCATTATCTAAAAATCTTGCCTTCTTCTAAAAAAAATAAAATAAATAAATGAAAATAAAGAGAAATAAATTCATCCTATGATGAAAACCACTCCCTTGTGGCACCTTGGATAAGTACCATGATGAAAACTTGGCAATCAGGCATCATGCATAGTTCTTCTACATCTTTCATCCATTCCATCTTCTCTCTTTGATCTCGACAGTGTTGATCTATACATGAATATTTGGCTATTTTGTGACCTATCTTATGATGATCTTGTTTTCATTTTCCTATTTAGCTTTCATATCCATCTTCCTCCATTCATTTTTGCCTATTGCTATCCTTTTCCCCTTTGGTCTTGATTTAATAAAAAAAAAAAAGAAAGAGTAAAACACAGTGCTATGAAGCCTCTTGACATGTCTACTCTTTTGGACTACATCCTATCCTTCTTTGGCATTACGCTTTTGTGATTTATCTTATGCTGGCCTTTCATTGCTTGTCCAAAAGTGCCTTTACATGAAAATTTTTTTCCCTAGCTTGGGTATTCTTGAGGAGTTTTCCCTTGAGGATTTCTTCTCTTCATTCTCCTTCATTCTCTTGTCTTCCATCTTATCCACCAACTTGCTAATCCCTCTTGTTCTCCACCTTGCTAGACATTGGGACTGCACGATATGATCTTGCTTGAGAGTTTGCAATGGAAAAAGATGCTATCCAGTATACCAAGTATCAGAACTAGTATCCGAACCAGTATCAAAACTACTATCAAAACAAGTATCAGAACACCCATTGGGGCTACACCTTTCACTTTAGTTTATGGGTCTGAAGTAGTACTACCTATTGAGGTTGAAATCCCATCACTAAGAATCAAAATGTATTGTCTAGTAACTAATGATGACTACAGAGTGTCTAGGTTGCAAGAACTTGAACTACTAGATGAGCATAGACAAGTAGCGTATGATCATCTCAAAGTATATCAGAAGAGAATGTCTAGAGGCTACATCAAGAAAGTCAGACACAAAGAATTTTAGGTTGGTGATCTAGTCTTGAGAGAAAATCCTAAAAGTCAATCACATCGAGAATGCAAGGGAAAGTTCGAACCCAACTGGCTGGGTCACTTTGTAATCACTACTACTTTTGGCTTTGGTGCCTATCAACTCTCAACGAATGAAGGAGAATAGCTCTGAGAACCAATCAACATTCTCCATCTGAAGAAATTCTATGCCTAAGGCATTCAATCTATGGTAAAATGTCCTGAAAAAATCTTAAAAATTGGAAAAAGTCTTAAAAAAATGAACATCTTGGTGAAAACCTAGCAATAGGCAACTTGATGATTCACAAAAAAACAAAAATATCAAAAGTACAAAAAAAAATTTTGAAATTTTTTTTTTTTAAAAAAAAAATGAGAAAAAAAAAAGTGCCTTGGTGAAAACCTGGAAACAGGTGCCTTGGTAGCAAAAATAAAATCTCTACCAAGATGGTGAAAACTCGGCAAATGGGCACCACTTGTTTCAAAATGCTCCATCTATCAGTGCAATCTTGGTCTTTCCCAACTTTTAGTCTTGCTTTAGTTTGTACATATCTCCCGGTTTGTTTTTGCATTTCCAATTTTTAATAAGTTGATTTGTCCACCAATCTGCTCAAGTGTCTGTATCCTATCAATGTTCAAACTTGGGGGCAATCAATGTCATATCCTATGGTCTCTGGTGTATCTTAGATGTATCATATCTAGTCAGAGTCATTTTGAAGCTTCACATGAGTCAGTCAATTAGTCTTGTCTCCAGAAAGGATTTTGCATCTACAACAACGCAATCAAACATCAAACTGAAAACAATCTATGCTTTTTTACATGCTTTTATCTCCTTGTATGCTTACTGATTCGCATTGAGATTTTTGCATATTGTGTCCTTTCGAGCCCTTTGATGATGTACTTTACAGGATTTAGAGAGTGATGACTGGGGGCATAATCTTTTCTTTGTCTTCTACTTGTATGTGAAAATCTAACAACTTTGGAAATTCTGGATTGAAATGGTGTCTGACTGTAAGAGCCTCTATCTCGAATTAGATGGCCATGTGTACCTCGACCATTGATACCCGGATTATTCAAAGAAGTATTGATCTAACTATTATCTTTTTGAGTGAGTTCTTTCTCCTACTATGAAACATGATCTTACCTAAGGATGTGAACGATAAAGGGTCACTACGGGTAATTCACACTGGATTTAGAATGATCTCTTGATTGTTTGATGTGTTTGAATGAAAAGCGTATTCAAGTCATCATGACGTTTATGTTTTGATGCTTATACAAATTGCTATATCAAAATGGACATGATATTCAGGTCATCCTGGTGTTTGTGCCTTGGTGCTTATATCTAATCCGACATTCTGAAAAATAAAATCAATATGCATATATCCATGGTTGTTAACCAGTGGGTGTTGTATTGATTCTTGCGCATACAAATCGATATTCATATGTCTATGGTTTCATAGCTAGTGGGCATTGTATTGATTTATCCGATTACCTAAAAGTTCAATGATGATAACAAATCGACACATGATTAGTGACTAGGTCCTAGGTCTTAGGTTACATTTCATTTTGCATGTCTCTTTGCATTTTGCATGTTGCATGATCTCACAGTGGCTAAATGAACTTCAATGCTTAAACAATTCTCCACTCGCATCTTCAAATCTAACAAGAGCTGAATCTCAAACGAAGGTTCCTCCAATGAAACAGCAAGTAGAATCCTTTTTCAAGATCAAAATCAAAATCTGAGATTGTTTAATATGTCAAAATTGCGATTTAAAATTTTTAGGCCTAGGATGATCTACTACTTGCATAATCGACCTTCCATCATCACACAAATCTAGTATTCAACTTAAGTAATTATCTAACATCAAACTATCAAAGTTTCAACTTGGTCAACTATGGTCAACTCATGGTCAAACCTAGTCAAACTTGGTCTTTTGGGACCTTCCAACGATGCAGAATGCATTCTCGGATATGTATAACCACTTCTCAAATCAATTAACATGCTTCTAAACCATTTAACATTGACTTTTATTATCAGATTTCAATTTTAATCCTGAAGGGGGCATGGTATTGCACATCATTCAAAGTCTGTAAATCAATTTCTATCAATATCTTCCTTAGTAATCAAGACAACAACCACATCTAGTTACTGATTCATCAAAAAAACCCTCATCGCTCCGGGAAAATCTATCATCACTTGGGGCATATCAAATTCATCAAGATCCATATCAATTTGGTATTATCCTAATCTTGTAAACTGTATCAGTTTTTGCAACCATCGGATCATAGTGTTCTTTCCTTGGTTCTTCAGCAACTGAAGGATTCAGATGTGATACCTGCTAGTTCTGCTAAGATAATCAAGTCTAGAACTGATCGCTCACTTCTTTGCAATCCTAAAGTTTGGAATCAGGCATTTTGACACTTTTTCACAATCATAGGTTCATTTGTTGTTATAGTGAACATTCTCTTTGGTCATTCAGGACCTATTATCTTCATATCAAATCAATATCAATCAACGTCTGTCTAATATCAATTATCAATTTTGAATCAGTTTCATATCTCTATCAAACATAGACTGTCTTTGAACCACTGCGCTTCACATAGTAATTCAAAGAGGGGCAAAATGTAATACCCCAAAAATGGGCTATAAGTTCATTAATCTTCTATATCAATAATTCAAACGAAATCGACATCGAAGTCCTAACCTAAGGCACATCTAAACATCATCGAATCCTAATTGATTATCTTAAATTCTGCATAAGAGAATATTCCTAGCAATATTCCTAATTATCTTAATTATCTTTAATTTAATAATTATTTGGCAATAAATCACATTTATCCTAAGTTTGATTAATTGAATATTTTCATATTTAATTAATTAGATTTAATATCTTGCCACTTAATTATGTAATTAAATTTAATTCTATCTATTATTAATTGTATTATTTAATTTTGACAATAAATCCAATATCCTATGAATAATTGATTAAATTTTTATTTAATTAATTAAAGCAAGTTGTCATTATTTAATAATATAGTTTTTAATTAAAGTTTGATTAAATAATTGATTAACCCATAAATCAATTATTTATTTTAAAAAATTAGTTAAGTTGAGCATAAATCACTTTATTTATTTAATTAATTCATAATTATTATGCACATTCAAAAGAAACAATTAAACTCCAAATTAGAAAATCAATGCAAGTTATTGACTTTTTGGAACTCAACATCATTTTTGAGTTTTAAAGTTGATCTAAACTTCTAATTTGAGTTAAAAAGCTATTTTTGCATGATTTAAATTATCTTTATTATCAGATAATTCAAAAATCAAGCTAAGTTAATCTGAGTGATTTATGGCTTTCTTCCATGCACCTCCAAAGCCCTGAATTTCTATAAATTAAAGCCTCAACTCATCTCAAAGCATCTCATATTTTTGCACAATCACATTGGAGAATTGCAATTGGAAGGATCAAAGCTTATTGTGAATCAACATTGTTGTGAGATCACTTTTGCTTTCATATTATTGTTAGATCAATTCATAACATATCAATTTTTACATATCATAGATTGCATATCATTTTTAATCTTATTGCATAGAAAATATCCAAAAAAAATATAGATTAATTGAATTCAATTCATATCTAGATCAATTGCATTCAAATCCTTCATTTAGGTGTCGTCTAGGTCACTGATCTCGATAGCAATCTGAGAACATCAATCTCACACCTATTAGAAGGTAGTAAATCACTTGGTTAAATTAGATTTCAATTTTGCACGATTTTGATTTTTGCTAACCTCTAATGTTTTACTGAAGTGTTGTGTCTAGAGATCAGGTACAAAATTCAGACACACACGTAGGACCTCTTAGGACACACTTGAGCATTCAAATATGTCGAAAGCGGTCCTAACTTGTGATAAGGTGTACTAAGACACGTAGGAAATCTTCATGACACCCTTTGACACATTTGAATGCTGAAGTGTAGGACCCCTTAGGACACACTTGAGCATTCAAATGTGTCGAATGGTGTCATGAGGACTTCCTATGGGTCCTAACACATGATAAGGCATACTTGGACCCATAGGAAGTCCTCATGATCCCTTTCAACATATTTGAATGCTCAAGTGTGTCCTAAGGGGTTGAAAAGGGTCATGGGGAATTCATAGGGGTCCTAGTGCATGATATGGCATAATAGGACCCCTAGGAAGTCCTTGTGACCCCTTTTGACACATTGGAATGCTCAAATATGTCTTGAGGGGTTACAGGACCTCTTAGGACACACTTCAGTGTTCTAATGTGTCGAAAGGGGTTATGGGGACTTCCTAGGGGACCTACGTATGATAAGGTGTACTAGGACCCCTAGGAAGTCCTCATCACCACTTTCAACACATTGCAATGCTCAAGTGTATCTTAAGGGGTTGTAGGACCTGTTAGGACACACTTGAGAGTTCTAATATGTTGAATGGGGTCATGATGACTTCTTAGGGGTCCTAACACGTGATAAGGTGTACTAGGACCCCTAGGAAATCCTCTGACCCTTTTCGAGACATTTGAATCCTCAAGTGTGTCCTAAGGTGTGGTAGGACCCCTTAGGACACACTTGAGCATTCCAATGTGTAGAAAGGGGTCATGGGGATTTCTTTAGGGTCCTAACGCATGATAAGGCATACTAGGATCTGTAGGAAGTCCTCATGACCCCTTTCAACACATTGGAGTGCTCAAGTGTGTTGTAAAGAGTCATAGGACCCCTTAGGACATGTTTGAGTGGTCAAATGTGTCAAAAGGTGTCATGGAGACTTCTAAGGGGTCCTAATGTGTGATAAGGTGTACTAGGACCCCTAGGAAGTCCTCATGACCCCATTCAACACATTTGAATGCTCAAGTGTGTCCTAACAAGTACTATGACCCCTTAGGAAACTTTTGAGCATTAAAATGTGTGTAATGGGGTCACAAGGACTTCCTAGGGGTCCTAACACTAGATAAGGTGTACTAGGACCCCTAGGAAGTCCTCATGACCCCTTTCGACACATTGGAATGCTCAAGTGTGTCCTAAGGGGTCGTATGACCTCTAAGGACACACTTTAGCATTCTAATGTGTTGAAAGGGGTCATGGGGACATCCTAGGGGTTGTAAGATGTGATAAAGCATACTAGGACCCCTAGGAAGTCCTCATGACCACTTTTGACACATTGTAAAGCTCAAGTGTGTCCTAAGGGGTCGTAAGACCACTTAGGACAAACTCAAGTGTTATAATGTGTCGAATGGGGTCATGGGGACTTCTTAGGGGTCCTAACATGTGATAAGGCATACTAGGACCCCTAGGAAGTCCTCATGACCCCTTTCAAAATATTTGAAATCTAAAGTGTGTCCTAAGGGGTTGTAGGACCTCTTAGGACACACTTGATCATTCTAATGTATTAAAAGGGGTCATGGGGACTTCCTAGGGGTCCTAATGCATGAGAAGGTGTACTAGGACACCTAGGATGTCCTCATGACCCCTTTTGACACATTGGAATGCTCAAGTGTGTCCTAAAGAGTCGTAATTTACCTTAGGACACACTTGAGGGTTCAAATATGTTGAAAGGGGTTATGGGGACTTCCTAGGTCTCCTAACATGTGATAAGGCATACATGGACCCCTAGGAAGTCCTCATGACCCTTTTCGACACATTTGAATGCTAAAGTGTGTCCTAAGGGCTCATAGGACCAATTAGGACACACTTAAGCATTCTAATGTGTCGAGTGTGGTCATGAGGACTTCCTAGGGGTCCTAACACATGATAAGGTGTACTGGGACCTCTAAGAATTACTCATGACCCCATTTGAAACATTAGAATGCTCAAGTGTGTCCTAAGGGGTATTACAACCCCTTAGGACACACTTGAGTATTCTAATGTGTCAAATGGGGTCATGAGGACTTCCTAGGGGTCCTAATGCATGATAAGGCATGCTAGGACCCGTACGAAGTCCTCATGTCACCTTTTGACAAATTAGAATCCTAAAGTGTTTCCTCAAGGGTCTTAGGATGCCTTAGGACACAGTTGAGGGTTCTAATGTGCTGAAATAGGTCATGGGGACTTTTTAGGGGTCTGAACATGTGATAATGCATACTAGGACCCCTAGGAAGTACTCACAACCCTTTTTGACAAATTGGAATGCTCAAGTGTGTCCTAAGAGGTCATAGGACCCCTTAGGACACACTTGAGGTTTCTAATGTGTTAAATGAGGTCATGAGGACTTCCTAGCGGTCCTAACATGTGATAAGGCATACTAGGACCCCTAAGAACTCCTCATGACCCCTTTCAACATATTAGAATGCTCAAGTGTGTCCTATGGGGTCATATGACCTCTTATGACACACTTGAGTGTTCTAATGTGTTGAAAGGGGTCATGGGGACTTCTTAGGGGTCATAACTCATGATAACGTGTACTGTGACCCCTAGGAAGTCCTCATGACCTCTTTCAAAACATTGGAATGCTCAAGTGTGTCCTAAAGGGTTGTAGAACCCCTTAGGACACACTTCAACATTCTAATGTGTTGAATGGGGTCATGAGGACTTCCTAGGGGTCCTAACACATGATAAGGCATACTATGACACCTAGGAAGTTGTCATAACCTCTTTCAACACATTTGAATGCTCAAGTGTCCTAAGGGGTTGTACGACCCCTTAGGACACACTTGAGCATTCTAATTTGTTGAATCAAGTCATGGGGACTTCCTAGGTCCTAAAATGTGATAAGGTGTACTAGGACCCCTAGGAAGTCCTCATGACCCCTTTAGACACATTTGAATGCTCAAGTGTGTCTTAAAGAGTCGTAGGACCACTTAAGACACACTTGAACATTCAAATGTGTCCGAAGGGGTCATGGAGACATCATAGGGGTCCTAACATGTGATAGGGAATATTAGGACCCCTAGGAAGTCCTCACAACCCCTTTTGACATATTTGAATGCTAAGTTGTGTCCTAAGGGCTCCTAAAACCCCTTACAACACGCCTGAGCATTCAAATGTGCTGAAAGAGGTCATGAGGACTTCCTAGGGGTCCTAACACATGATAAAGCATACTAGGACTGCTAAGAGGTCCTCATGACCCCTTTCAAAACATTTTAATGCTCAAGTGTGTCCTAAGGGGTTGGAAGGGGTCATGGGGACTTCCTAGGTATCCTAATGTGTGATAAGGAATACTAGGACACCTAGGAAGTCCTCATGACCCCTTTCAACACATTAGAATGCTCACGTATGTCTTAAAGAGTTGTAGGACACCTTACGACACATTTGAGCATTCAAATGTTTTGAAAGGGGTCATGGGGACTTCCTATGGGTACTAACTTGTGATAAAGCATACTAGGACCCCTAGGAAGTCATCATGACCCATTTTGACACATCTGAATGCTCAAGTGTGTCCTAAGGGGTCGTAGGACATCTTAGGGCACACTTTAGTGTTGTAATGTGTCAAAAGGGGTCATGGTGACTTCCTAGGGGTCCTAACGCATGATAAGGTGTACTAGGACCCCTAGGAAGTCCTAATGACCACTTTTGACACATTGGAATGCTAAAGTGTGTCTTAATGGATTGTAAGACCCCTTAGGACACACTTGAGCATTATAATGTGTCAAATGGGGTGATGACAACTTCCCAGGGGTTCTAACATGTGATAAGTCATACTACAACTCGTAGGAAGTCCTCATGACCCCTTTTGACACATTTGAATGCTCAAGTGTGTCCTAAGAGGTGGTAGGACCCATTAGGATACACTTGAGCATTCTAACATGTAGAAAGGGGTCATGGGGACTTCCTAGGGGTCCTAACACTTGATAGGGCATACTAGGACCCCTGGGAAGTCCTCATGACCCCTTTTGACACATTAGAATGCTCAAGTGTGTCCTAAAGAGTCATAGGACTACTTAGGACACACTTGAGCATTTAAATGTGTTGAAAGGGGTCATAGGGACTTCCTAGGGGTCCTAACACATGATAAGATGTACTACAACCCCTAGGAAGTCCTCATGAACTCTTTCAACACATTTGAATGCTCAAGTGTGTCCTGAGGGGTTGTATGACCTATTAGGACACACTTGAGCATTCTAATGTGTCGAATAGGGTCATGAGGATTTCTTAGGGGTCCTAATGCATGATAAGGTGTACTAGGACCCCTAGGAAGTCCTCATGAACCATTTCAAAATATTTGAATGCTCAAGTGTGTCATTAGGGGTCGTAGGACCCCTTAGGACATACTTGAGCATTCTAATGTGTCAAATGGGGTCATGGGGATTTCCTAGCGGTCCTAGCACATGATAAGGCATAATAGGACCCCTAGGAAATTCTCATGACCCATTTCAACATATTTGAATGCTCAAGTGTGTCCTAAGGGGTCGTCAAACACCTTAGGACACACTAGATGGTTCTAATGTGTCGAAAGGGGTCATCGGGACTTGCTAGGTGTCCTAATGTGTGATAAAACATACTAGAACCCCTACGATGTCCCCATGACCCCTTTCAACATATTTGAATACTCAAGTGTGTCCTAAGGGGTTATAGGATCCCTTAGGAAACACTTGCACATTCTAATGTGTTGAATGGAGTCATGAGGAAATTCCTAGGGACCCTAACAAATGATAAGGTGCACTAGAACCCCTAGGAAGTCCTCATGACCCCTTTCAATTCATTTCAATGCTCAAGCGTGTCTTAATAGGTTAAAAGGGGTCATGGGGAATTCCTAGGGGTACTAACACCTGATAAGGTGTACTAGGACCCCTAGAAAGTCCTCATGACCTCTTTTGACACATTTGAATGCTCAAGTGTGTCGTAAAGGGTCGTAGGACCCCTTAGGATATACTTGACAGTTCTAATGTGTCGAAAAGGGTCTCAGGGACTTCTTAGGGGTCCTAATGCATGATAAGATGTATTACGACCCCTAGGAAGTTCTCATGACCCCTTTCGACACACTTGAATGCTCAAGTGTGTCCTATGGGGTTGCAGGACCCCTTAGGACAAATGTGAGGGTTCTAATATGTCGAAAGGGGTCATGGGGACTTCCTAAGGGTCCTTATACATGATAAGGCATATAACGATGCTTAGGAAGTCCTCATGACCCCTTTCAACACATTGGAATGCTCAAGTGTGTCCTAAAGAGTCATAGGACCCCTTAGGACACACTTGAGCATTCAAATATGTCAAAAGGTGTCATGGGGACTTCATAGGGGCCCTGACGCATGATAAGGCATACTAGGACCCCTAGGAAGTCCTCATGACCCCTTTCGACATATTTGAATGTTCAAGTGTGTCATAATGGGTCATAGGACATCTTAGGACACACTTGAGCATTATAATGTGTCGAATGGGGTCACGAGGACTTCCTAGGGGTCCTAACATGTGATGATGCATACTAGGACCCCTAGGAAGTCCTCATGAACCCTTTTGACACATTTGAATTCTCAAGCGTGTCCTAAGGGGTAATGTGTTGAAAGAGGTCATGCGGACTTCCTAGGGGTCCTAACACGTGATAAGGCATACTATGACCCCTAGAAAGTCCTCATGACCCTTTTTGACACATTAGATTGCTCAAGTGTTTCCTAAGGGGTTATGGGACCCCTTAGGATACACTTGAGGGTTCTAGTGTGTCGAATGGGGTCATGGGGATTTCCTAGGGGTCCTAACACATGATACGGCATACTAGGACCCCTAGGAAGTCCTCATGACCACTTTTGACACATTTTAATTCTCAAGTCTATCCTAAGGGGTCGTAGGACCCCTTAGGACACACTGAAGAATTCTAGTGTGTCGAAAGGGGTCATGTGGACTTCCTAGGGGTGATAACGCACAATAAGACATACTAGGACCCCTAGTAAGTCCACATGACCCCTTTTGACACATTTGAATGCTCAAGTGTGTTCCAAGGTGTCATAGGACCCCTTAAGACACACTTGCACATTCTAATATTTTGAATGGGGTCATGAGGAATTCCTAGGGGTCCTAACACATGATAAGGCATACTAGGACCCATAGAAAGTCCTCATGGCCCCTTTCAACACATTTTAATGCTCAAGTGTGTTGTAAGAGGTTGAAAGGTGTCACCGGGACTGCCTAGGGGACCTAATGCATGATAAGGCATACTAGGACCCCTAGGAAGTCCTTATGACCCCTTTCAACACATTTGAATGCTCAAGTGTGTCCTAAGGTATTGTAGGACCCCTTAAGATAGACTTGAGAGTCTAATGTGTCGAAAGGGGACATGGGGACTTCCTACGGGTCCTAACATGTGATAAGAGGTACTAGGACCTCTAGGAAGTCCTCATGACCCCTTTCGACATATTTGAATGCTCAACTGTGTCCTAAGGGGTCCTGGGACCCCTTAGGATACACTTGAGGGTTCTAATATGTCAAAAGGGGTCATAGGGACTTCCTAAGCATCCTAATGCATGATAAGGCATACTAGGAGGCCTAGGAAGTCCTCATGACCCCCTTCAACATATTGCAATGCTCAAGTGTGTCCTAAAGAGCTGTAGGACCCCTTAGGACACACTTGAGTGTTCAACTATGTCAAAAGGGGTCATGGGGACTTCCTAGCAGTCCTAACACATGATAAGTCATACTAGGACCCCTAGGAAGTCCTGAAGACCCCTTTTGACACATTTGAATGCTCAAGTGTGTCATAATGGGTCATAGGACCCCTTAGGACCCACTTGAGCATTCTAATGTGTCGAATGGGGTCATGTGGACTTACTAGGGGTCCTAATGTGTGATAAGGCATACTAGGACCCCTAGTAAGTCCTCATGACCCCTTTCGACACATTTGAATTCTCAAGTCTGTCCTAAGGGTTAATGTGTCGAAAGAGGTCATGGGGATTTCCTAGGGGTCCTAATGCTTGATAAGGCATACTAGGACCCCTAGGAATTCCTCATGACCCCTTTTAACACATTGGAATTCTCAAGTGTTTCCTAAGGGGTCGTAGAATAACTTAGGACACACTTGAATGTTCTAGTGTGTCAAATGGGGTCATGAGGACTTCCTAGGGGTTCTAACACATGAAAAGGCATACTAGGACCCTTCAGAAGTCCTCATGACTCCTTTCAACAAATTGGTTAGCTTGAGTGTGTCCTAGGGGGTCATAGGACCTTTTTGGATACACTTCACTATTATAATGTGTCGAAAGGGGTCATGGGGACTTCCTAGTGGTCCTAATGCATGATAAGGCCTACTAGGACCCCTAGGAAGTCCTCATGACCACTTTCAACACATTGGAATGCTGAAGTGTTTTGTAGGGGGTCGTCGGACCCCATAGGACACACTTGAGCATTCTAATGTGTCGAATGGGGTCGGGATGACTTCCTAGAGGTCCTAACGCATGATAAGGCATACTAGGAACCTTAGGAAGTCCTCATGACCCCTTTCAACATATTTGAATGCTCAAGTGTGTCCTAAGGGGTGGTAGGACCCATTAGGACACACTTGAGCATTCTAATGTGTAGAAACTTGTCATGGGGACTTCCTATGGGTCCTAAGATGTGATAAAGCATATCGGGACCCCTAGGAAGTCCTCATGACCCCTTTCAACACATTGGAATGCTCAAGTGTGTCCTAAAGAGTTATAGGACCCCTTAGGACACACTTGAGCCTTCAAATATGTCGAAATGGGTCATGGGGACTCTCTAGGGGTCCTAACATGTGATAAGGCATACTAGAAACCCTAGGAAGTCCTCATGACCCTTTTCAACATATTTGAATGCTCAAGTGTGTCCTAAGGGGTCCTAAGACCCCTTTGGACACGCTTGAGCATTCTAATATATCAAATGCGGTCATGAGGACTTCCTAGGGGTCCTAACATGTGATAAGGTTTACTAGGACCCCTAGGAAGTCCTCATGAACCCTTTCGACACATTTCAATGCTCAAGTGTGTCCTAAGGGGTCATAGGACCCCTTACCACACACTTGAGTGTTCTAATGTGTTGAATGGGGTCATGTGGACTTCCTAGGGGTTGTAATGTGTGATAAGGTGTACTAGGATCCCTAGGGAGTCCTCATGACCCCTTTTGACATATTGGAATGCTCAAGTGTGTCCTAAGGGGTCGTAGGACCCCTTAGGACACACTAGAGGGTTCTAATGTATCGAAAGGGGTCATGGGGACTTCCTAAGGCTCCTAACATGAGGTAAGACATACTAGGACCCTTAGGAAGTCCTGATGACCCCTTTTGACATATTTGAATGCTCAACTATTTCCTAAGGGGTCGTAGGACCCCTTAAGACACACTTGAGCATTTGAATGTGTCAAAAGGGGTCATGGGGACTTCGTAGCAGTCCTAACATGTGATAAGGCCTAGTAGGACCCCTAGGAAGTCCTCATGACCCCTTTTGACACATTTGAATGCTCAAGTGTTTCCTAAGGGGTTGTAGGACCCCTTAAGACACATTTGAATGCTCAAGTGTGTCCTAAGTGGTCGTAGGACCCGTTAGGACACACTTGAGCATTCAAATATGTCTAAATGGGGTCATGAGGACTTCCTAGGTGTCGTAACACATGATAACATGTACTAGGACCCCTAGGAAGTCCTCATGAACCCTTTCGACACATTTGAATTCTCAAGTGTGTCCTAAGGGGTTGTAGGACCCCTTAGGACACACTTGAGCATTATAATGTGTGAAATGGGGTCATGGGGATGTCCTAAGGGTGCTAATATGTGATAAGGCATACTGGGACCCCTAGGAAGTCCTCATGACCCCTTTAGACACATTCAAATGCTTAGGTGTATCGTAAGGGGTCGTAGGACCCCTTAGGACACACTTGAGTGTTCTACTTTGTTGAAAGGGGTCATCGGGAGTTCCTAGGGGTCCTAACATGTGTTAAGACATACTAGGATCCCTAGGAAGTCCTCATGACCCCTTTTGACATATTTGAATGCTCAAGTGTGTCCTAAGGGGTCATTGGACACCTTAGGACACACTTGAGGGTTCTAATGTGTTGAAAGGGTTCATGGGGACTTCCTAGGGGTCCTAACACGTGATAAAGCATACTAGGATCCATAGGAATTCCTCATGACCCCTTTCGACACATTTGAATGCTCAAGTGTGTCCTAAAGGGTCGTAGGACTACTTAGGACACACTTGAGGGTTCTAATGTGTCAAAAGGGGTCATGGGGACTTCCTAGGGGTCCTAACATGTGATAAGTCATATTAGGACCCCTAGGAAGTCCTCATGGCCCCTTTTGAGACATTTAAATTCTCAAGTTTGTCCTAAGGGGTTGTACGATCCCTTAGGATAGACTTGAGTGCTCTAATGTGTCAAAAGGGGTCATGGGGACTTGCCTAGGGTTCTAACACGTGATAAGGCATACTAGGACACCTAGGAAGTCCTCACGACCCGTTTAGATAGATTTGAATTCTCAAGTGTGTCCTAAGGGGTCGTAGGACCCCTTAGGACACACTTGAGGGTTCTAATGTGTCGAATTGGGTCATGAGGACTTCCTAGGGGTCTTAATATGTGATAAGGCATACTAGGACCCCTAGGAAGTCCTCATGACCCCTTTCAACACATTTTAATGCTTGAGTGTGTCCTAAGGGGTCATAAGACCCCTTAGGACACACTTGAGGGTTATAATGTGTCGAAAGGGGTCATGAAGACTTCCTAGGGGTCCTAACGCATTATAAGGCTTACTAGGACCCCTAGGAAGTCCTCATGACTCTTTTTGACACATTAGAATGCTGAAGTGTGTCTTAAAGAGTCATAGGACCCCTTCAAACACACTTGAGCATTCGAATGTGTCGAAAGGGGTCATGGGGATTTTCTAGGTGTCCTAGTACCCCTTATTATGTGTGAGGACCTCTAGGAAGTCCTCATAACCTCTCTCTCTTTGTCACACACACACACACACACACACACACACACACACACATCTAGAGCCTTCACCTCCACTTTTTAATGTATATTTAAAAGTTTCATATACCTTTTTGTGGATAATGTACCTTAAATGTTCTTACATCAATTTTTATGCCACTGTTAGTTTCTAGAACAGATGATGAGCATACAGTGGTTCTTCAACTATGTTAAATTTCTTTTCAAGAGTTAAAAAATTAATTGTTTGTATTCAATCGAGTGGAAGTCCATTGAAATCTACTTATTCAGTATAGTCAAACCGCCGAAATTACAAGGAGTCTGTAGAAAAATCCTGTGCTAGATATTTTCCAGAGGATTTGGGCTTAAATTGTCTGTCCTCAAATCAACTGTGCAGGTATTTTTTTGAAATCATTTTGTATATCAAATAATATAATACATACTAATATAAATATTTATATTATAATGTTTATGCTATGCTATTATTATTTAATATTAATTTTTGAAATGAAATTAATATTAACATAACAAAAATATAATTTAATATGAAACTTGAATTAATATTAATATAAAAATAATACAACTTAATTTATAACACAATTAATATTACTATTGAAAAATAACGTTTATTATGAAACTTGAATTTGGGAAAAGCAGGGTATTTGAAATTTCAAAATAGACGGGCTTTATCGGATATCCAATATTATCAGATATCCAATTAGGCTTGGTATTTGCTTCGGCATTACCCAACGTGGGTGGTCAACCCTTTAGGCATGTTTTAGGAGATAGTTCTTGATACTGAGACTTCGACCATGTAGCTAGCAACTATTTTTTCACCCAAAATTGATGAAATGAAAAGGGTTTCTTAAAGACATTATCAGCTTTCCATCGATATAATTGCTATCAAATTTCAAGTTCTGTAAGTAATTATTACTTATTTTTCAATTGAGTTATCTTTAAAGTCGTAATTGACATACTGATTAAAAAACAACTATAACTTTAAAACCGTTTAACCTGTTTGAAATTTGAAACATGCGTCACATTCTATGCTTCGGCTACTATAAGAATTTTTTTTTTTTTGAATTTGGTAAAATTTTGAATTATTTAAGGTGGTCAAACACAAGAGTTTTTTTATTCTGAAAAGTTGTAGCAAAAAATTCATAATTAATTATTTATTTGACCAAATATTATAAAAATATATGCGTCACATCTGGGCATGAGTCTACTACTTATATCTAGAATTTTGGGAAAATATATCATCAGTTGATTGTGATTAAGGTGGTCAGACATACACGTACTTTATATCTTTTCCCTGAAATTTTCGTAGTACTGCATTGAAATCTAAAATTTTGAACAATTAGACAAAAAAAATTTCAAACAAGGGCTAGTAGTTTAGAAACTACATTCAATTTCCTACAGATTCTATTCTTACAACTTTTTCACATAAGGTTCATAAGATGTTCAACCTTTTACGTCAAGTTGACTAACTCTGATTTTCTGATTTTTCATTACGACTTAAGGCTATAGTTTGGTATACCATGATCCTATACATTCCCAACACTTCAAACAACTTAGATCTACTCAATAGTCCACTTGGTCTCTATAGCATATAAACAGTAACATAAACTTGAAGTCCACTATCAAAAAGTAATCAACTTGCAAAATATAAAACACTTAATAGTAAAACACATCAAATAACATTCACACAAGTATGACACTAGGATTTAACGTGAAAACCCAATTTGGGAAAAACCACCAGTAAAATGCTACTAATTTTTCACTCTTATGAAGTGAGCTCTGTGAGGAGAAAACCCTATTAAAGTTTACAATACACACTGTTATGTGTGACCCTATTAAAGGATTTAATCATCCTATCATGAGTGGCCTTGTTAGAGGACTTAAGAACATTCTATTAGAATGTCACCTTGATTAGAGAATTTACAAATGACTGTTAGGTCAACCTTGTAGCTCATATGTTGATCCACTGATTGGCCTTCATTGTCATCTCCATCTCTAATCTTCTCAGAAACCCTTCAAGAAATCACCTCTTCACATCTCTTCATAGCTCTTCTCAGCCTTCTTCTCAGGTTTTCCAATCAATAGAATCAACCTACTACATAACCCATAATTAGGTTATCCTTATATGTCCTTAACTAGGTAGCTTGATCTTTTTCCGCTTAATCATTACAGTATATCTTCTAGATTTTGGTTAGATTCATCGAATCCTTCCAAAATTTCATTCTCCTTCTAACCTTCTAGATACTTCTTGAAACTTCTCCTTGAATCCATGCATAGAAATGGTTTATCATGCATTAAATGCTCTAGGTCATTCATCCTTATCTTCAACATGCTTTACACATTCCAAGAATTCAACTATGTCGGCTGAGAATCTCAATCCCTTGACAAACTATAAAATAATGACACTCAGTCATCAATGTGTTATTTTTCTTAGTCTTCACTAGATAACTCAGTCACTACTTAACTATTCTTCTCGACACTCACTATCTTTGCTCGGTCTAATTTTTGATACTCAGTTATTAGTGATATTCAGTCGACACTATATGTGCTTGTCTTATACTGTCACTCGGTCAACACTAGCATCACTTGGCTTATACTTAAGTTCTTTAATCGTCTACTCTTTTTCTTGGTCAAGCCTATGCTTTCAATTTTTCTTTCCTCATTTCTTCCATGCTTCAATTCAACTATCTTCTTCACTTAGTGTTATTGATAAACAACATATTATCTTGCCACTATGCCAACTAATCAAGTACCCATTGTAGTTTTTCATAACTCAACCTTTCTGCTAGTTCTTCTTGTTATCTCCTCTTTTCAAATCCTCTTCATCAATCAAATGATATGAAACTCTGGATGACCCCACAATAGTGGGTTACACTTTTTTAGACATACGGATTTTTGCTAAAAAAACACATTTTTAATAAAATATGATTATTTAAGCCTTGAAAGGGTCTATTTGAAAGAATTAATTACAAATGGTTATCTCAAAGCCTCTTAGATAAAAAACAAAACATTGATATAACATCTATACTCCTGATTCATACGTGCAATGGAGTCTCCTTCATGCCTATTAAAATGCTGACAAAAAATCACTTTGAATTTATCTTTTAGGAGATCAAATGAATCCATTTGATAAACCTATCTATTTAGTAAGGTACTACTGAGAAAAATCTTACCAATGATTGTAATGTTAATATATATTAAGTTTATTATGACTTTGTATTTTTAGTTTTACTAAACATAGATATTTCACTATATATCTACCTCTATGTTTGATGCTTATGGAAAAATAGTAAAGGAGAGAAACAAATTTCTAAAAAATATCTATGCCCTAGGTATTTAAGTTCTCTTTCCATAAAAAATAAAATGAAATTGGACAAATACACGACAAGTTATAAGCTATGTAGTCAAAGTATGTCAAAATTACAGTTTAGTCAACTTCAAATGTTGATAAAGTATGAAATAATAATGATAATGTCATCAAAACAATTGCATGCCCTCCGTATGGATGTTACAAAACTAATTTTGAAATAATCAGAATGATATCTATTTTAGAAAAAAAAATTATGCTTTATGAAAATAATGTAACACTTTGAAAATGACATTTTTAGAAACATACCAGTTTTCATAGGAGAAAGAAAAAACCATTCAAATCAATTCAAAAATTAAAATAAAAAATATATTTGGAATCTAGATAAGAAATCTTAAAAGACTCTAATTTACTTCATCTTCTGATTTCATACGATTTAACGACAATATGCTTCTGAATCTGAAAGTTTTTTTCAAAATGTAGAGTTCAGCGTCTGTTCAGGCAAAAAAAGTGTAACCCACTATTGTGGGTTCACCCCTCTACTAGATAGAAACTATCTCACCAATTAAGGTTTGACATTAATGACAATATAACAATTATTTCAATTGTAGCTTCCAACAGGTCTCAAGCGAGTTAGGGTTCTGGGGAGGCACAATTGGGAAGGGTTATGAATAAGTTTAGAAGGCTCAATAGGTGAAACAATAGGGACTTGCTAGTTTTCTCACCCTATGATTTAGGGTTATAGTTTATCTTTTGAATAATAAGGCATAAAGATTACATATGTCCCTTATTCCTACAAAGGAAGAAAGAGTTGATTCCACCCAAAAATGTAATAGGGCATGTATAGAGATGGTCATCAAGATCAAACCTAATTTCTTTTGGTAATTCAAGACCAGGGTTAAGAGAGACAAGTACCCTCACATCTGTATGTGGAAGGAGGACATCCATTTTATCCATACTGAAGACACTATATATTGACTTGAGAGCCCAATGGACTAGATTCCATAGGAAAGGTGGGAGATTTCCTATATTCAGCTACCTAGGGAAAGATAAAGATAGAACTTCTTTGTCAACTACGTTAGGACACCAAGAGAAAGTTCTATTCAATTACAGAAACCTATCTTCCAAAATTTTTCCTAATAACTTCTTTTTGGCTACTAGGGTTGGTGAAAAGATTAGAAACAAATCCTTTTGAATCATTCTCAAAAAGGAAAAATGAAACCCTAAACACTTACTCAAAATTTTATGAATCAAATCATTTAGAACACTTCTTGAAGATAGCCTAGTAAGTTCTTGGACCGCTAAGAATACTACAAAATTCCTAAGCTTATTCTTTTCAAAATAAATAACTATGACCATTTGAAGATTAGGTTTAAGAGTGAAGACATCGGTAGGAGAAATCTTACCATTACCTCCCTTTTCAATCTTGTGGTTGTGAACTTTGAGAGGATGTTGGATGAGCCGAGCTCCATCTGGGGTTCAGACTTTGTCTTGGATGATATTCTTGTATGATCGTACGCTAGCAACCTCCTCCAATCGTTTAGCCATTCTAATGGCATTTTTAACTTCATGTGTCGAGGATAATGTCCCCATAAAATGATGGGTTAAAGAGCAGTAAACAGTAAATTTTCTATTTAATAGAGGATGGTCTTCCACCATGGGTAAGGCCTCCTCGATTTCCTTGCTTATGCAAGTTGTAGAGTTCTAATCTTTCTCTTCCTCATTTTAATATATTTATATTATATTATAATTAATATTGAAGCGTAGTGGTGTGATAAAGTTATTTTATTTGCATTATTCAATTTATTTAAGATTAAAGAAGAGGGAAGATCTATTGTTCTTTTAATATCACATATAAGACTAATGGAAACAAGTGCCACATAGTGAGAGTACTCGCCTTTTAGTGTTGTAATAATAGTATTTGTTAGCTAGTAGATAGATGAGTTAAAATATAAAATTGACAGAAGAGTATTTATTATATAATAAATTAAAATATAAAATATAAAATATTTTAATAATAAATTAATTTTTTTTATACATATAGATATAATAACAAAATATTTCAAATGAAAAACAAAATATTACTTCAAAATTATGTAAAATTTTATGCATATGCAAATAATATATTCTTTAACATCATAGTAAAGATATGGATAACACACACATAATCAGGGTATAGATAACATATCATATCTCATAGTTTTATTTTTGTTGTTTACAGTATGGAACTTTTGGTTTTATTTTAATGATTTTATTGATCATTTTATTTTGGTGGAGGGTATTAGATAATTATATATCCATGATAGATATTATATTTAGTTATCGTCAAATATATCATATAACTGATATTAAATATATTATTGTAAGATGCAATAATTTTTATTTGTTATTTTGAGTGATCTTTATTTGTATCACATTAAATTTTTTCGAATTTATATTTATTAGACATCTAATAATAATTTTTTTATATGATTATAAATGAATGACATCAAATTAATAGGATCTTGGAATTAGAATTATTTTTCATCAATTTCATTTTTTTAAGATGGAGAGGAGGCTTCTATTTAATTTTTACATAAAGCAATATATTTAATTTAGCTAATTTATTGTATTTAAATATAATTGTTACTTTTGAGTAAGTAAATGATGTGAAAATATTAATATTTTTTATATTAAAAGAGTAAAATGGAGATGCTATTAAAAATTATTTGAGAGCTATCTAAAATAGATTTGAAAACTATTAACATTATTTTAACATGTAGAAAGTTTTAATATTTAATGTCTACGGTGTATTCATGAATGAGGAAGGGATTCTCCCCTCCCAAAAAATGTTCCTTTAACACAAATTTGTTGAACCAATGATATCAAAAATAAATTATTTCTTTATTTTAGAAAATAAAAAAATATAAATTGTAGCATTAGAAAAATTATGGTTATTTTGAAAATTAAAAAAAGAAAGTGTTATCATTGGTGGAAATTAATTGACTAATTGGACCCAAATGAATGCAATAATATTGCCTACAACAAGTAAATAATGAAGTTGTTGAATGTTTAAAAGATTACCAAATAAAAAGAACATAAATAATTGAAAAACGTTGATTTGGAGAGCTAAAACACAAACTTTCACCTCAACATGACAACCCATTTTTTATTTTATGCACATAGATGTCTAAGACATAAATTGATAATAAAATCACTCGAAACCACCCACATTCATAATGTAAAAAATTGAAAACTAAAGTCAACAATTTTTAACCAATGCAATGATGAAGACATAGATGAACAAGCTCAAAACATACGGAGAGTTTCTTTAGATTTTTTTGAGATTTTTTTGTCACAGAATTCTGGAGATGTAGAGTTTCACACTGCAATACCTAACTACCTTAACTGTGTTGCCATATCACCGAGGCCAACAGTAGACATTAGACAATCCAATAATATTACTCAATACTGCGTGAGCTGTATTGAAGGGTTGAATATACTGAAATTCAAAGGTACCCATCGAAAAAATCTTCAACTGTAGTGTAAAGAATCTCCGGATAAAGCTCACAAACTTCCACGTCTTTGGGCTCTTCCATTTTAAAATTGTATTGACACCCATTGATGAAGATGTCATGTGTCAGGGAAGCCACTATGCTCTCTGGAATATTATTGGCTGCACAGAGAAACACAAAAAATAAATGAATCCATAAATAGATTATGAAAGAAATGTCCAATCCAAGCTGGCTGTTGATGAGCCTTTTCTTTTTGTATACCGAATCTGATATCTAAATTCTTTCTTTCTATAGCATTAATGAGCTCATCGCATAAAGGAAATAAGATGGACTATATGGCATGCCAATATACCTTTAGCTAAATCCAATAGATCTTGTTCTGAGAAACAAACCCGGGGAAGAGTTTTTCCAATCTTCTTCTCCCAAATTGCCGCGAGCTCATTGAGTGTGAGAAAATTCTTGGGTGGTCTTCTGTTAATAGTTCGGACATCCTCCAAAGTCTTTATGGTGTACATGCCAATGTCTTCCCCGGTCACAAAGTATGCTGTCATTAACAACTTAGAAATTTATATGTACGATATATTTTTTAATAGTGAGTCAAATATCAAAGTTCAATTGTCTTGTTTTGAGACGAATTCATTGACCTATATTTCATGATTACTAGTTTATAAGAATCTATTTATTGACCTATGTTTCATGATTAGTGGTTTTTAAGAATCTATTTCTCATGAAAATGAATGGTACACTTTGTACTGATTGCATCTAGGTGATGTTCATAGAGGTGAAGCATTGGGCCTTTACATGAGGTCACTTATCCCAGTACTACTCCAATTCAACTGCGCTTAACCATAGAATTTCCTCTAAGATTAAGCCTACTTGGCTTGCTACCCCATTTACAGAACCTTCAACAACTATTGCCTTATAAACCATTCATTAAGGAATTCCTTTAGCTCATCAAATAATAAATAAGAAAATAGCCATATTAGATTTTCATATTCTATATAAACAAATTCAACAATTTTTATGTCAACTAATGAAATCAGACTCTGCAATCTAGATTATTGAAGATAAAAATATGACGTTATTCTGTATCCATGTTTACATTTAATCATTTTCTAATATGAGATTATGTAACATCTTACCCTTGATGTTTCCATCTCCATAGATTTCAAATTGGTCTTGGGGAGGAGGAAGCTCAGAAGGATGGGCATGATAAAAGTAAGGCCACCCAGCAATGGAATTGCAGCAGATGTAAGTGTATGGAATGTTGGCTGCCTCAATTGCCCTCCTAGCAACTCTCTTCTCTTTGTAAAAGCTTAGCCCTGGCTCCACTGGATTGGCTCTATCTATATCATGCCAAAATTCTGAAGGAAGAAACCTCTGCATCAAAGTTAAACAATTCTTTAAGTCTATTACAGCTAATAAGCATTCATAGTAATAATATTCATGTCCCAAGTCCTGACCTTAACTGTCCCAATTTCTTTAATGGCATCGACAATCTGGAGCTGATCTGTAAGCTGAACACCGCCCACAATTGAAATAACAACATCAATGCCTTGCATGGCCTTTACCATCGACTTATGATCACTTAAATCTCCCTGCAGAACACCCATTATAATACACATGCACATTAATAAGACCAATTACAAATTGCATAAGACCCATTACAGAACACATAGACATTAATAAAACCCATTACAACACAGACTTTTACAATTATAATATAGCTCCTGATCCCAACCAAATTAGACCCATTGATATTCAGACTGACTGAACAAACCTTCTTCACATAATTTCTAAATACCCAAGTTCACAAAAAGACAGTCAAACATGATTAATTGTAAACTGGCCGCTATCTAACAAACAAGAAAAGCTTATTTATATATTCTAAACCTATATAACCAATCAAAACAATCTACACTCTCTGTAAAATCAATATTCTAAACAAGTACACATACTTTACAACTGTGTCATACATGTCACTCTGGCCAAGACTACATAAATCTTAGTTACGATTAGAATTAGTGACATACATAGAACATGTTAACACGAGAATCTCTCAATTCATGGAGGCACTTTTCTTTGGCAGAATGAGAGACAGTGATGGGTCTAATGAGAGCATTAGTAGGATGGCCTGCATTTACAACTGCAAGAGCAACAAAGCGACCAATATAACCAGTGGCTCCAATCAGTAGTATTTTACTTTTCTCTTCCTCCAAAATGTGATCATATGAAGGAATCTCACAAATGGAGGCCATGGTTGAGACTGAATTTTCCTCCAATATTTGAGTCTGAAGGCAGAGATTGAAAGAATGTGATGCAGGAGCATCCTGGGTGTAAGAGCAATCTTGCATCACCCAAAAATATTTCTATTTTTTTATTTTCAATAAGGGCTATTTTGTGCAGAGCTGCTATTTATGGAAAGTTACTATTTTTGGTCATTTTCATATGTGCTCAGAATGATCTGATTTCTTTCTTGGAGGTTCATTTTGGTCATACAAGTCTGCCAATAAAGTTTCATTGCCAGATCAAGTGTATATTGGAAGATATTGAAGATTTTCGGTATTGGCAGCAGGGTACAGAAACTTTGAACTCAGTTTTGAAGGCTTTAGAGGCCCCAGATGAGGTCGAAAATTTGGGTGACAGGCGCTTGCGCCAATTAAGCTTGTAGAGCGCTTCGTGGCGTTTCCGAAATGGGGTTATAATAGCCGATCGGGTCAACTGGTGATGACTTATGGTCTTCGGAAGTTGGGCCACCCAAAATGACGGAAAATAATTTTCTTCAAAATTTCTGTTCGGGTTTCAAAGGTTATCTTGAGCCGACTATGATGTAATGAAATGTAAAATAAAATAATTCTAAGTTTGGTCGGCCTTATTGGCTAAAATTTTGGAACCTTCCCAGGCGGTGGGGAATTGCCTATATAAGGAAGGCTGTATTATTGTCTTAGGTAGTTCAGAATAGTTTTGGGTAGTAGATCTGGGTAATAGTTCGAGGCTTTGTCCTACAGAATATTGTAAGGGAATGCCCATGTGGCTTTGCATGTTGTAATTCTGAAAATTTGTAATTCCACATTTGTGGAGATAATAAGAAGCCAATTTTCTATTCTTGCATATTATTGTTGTTGTTTCTCTATGTCTGTTATGTGTTTGTGGTATTAAGGGGAGCACCCTTCATCAGAATGAGGGAATGCAGCAGCACTTGCAGCCATTTTTATTTCCAAAGAGCTGAACAACTCTTGCCCAACTTAAGAATTTGGAGGAAATATGTTGGTGTGGGCAAATCATTGAAACACGCAACATTTATATAGTAGATTGCTCCAGGTGAACGTCTCAATTTTTCTCCTATAATATTCTAATGCACATGGATGATTTGCTGTTGATTGGCAGGTAGACTCCACGTTTTTCACAAAAAAGCAAAATATAAGTTGAGTATTACATGTTTTCAGCACTACCCATTAGATCAGACTTTAAAATTTTTAATTTTTTTTTGGAACTTAAATTGAGCTTGAGATGGAGGTCTCTTAGGTGTATCTTAGTTTTTCTGATTGAAATAAATTGTTTGGGTGAAATTACTATGAATGAATTTATTAAAAGAGTGATTCTTGGGTTCCTGCGGTAACATGGTAATATAGAATCACGCTCAAACATATTTTGATATTTTATATTTGGTAACATGAAATTAAGTTCTAATATATTTTAATATTTAATATTATTTATATTTTTTATTATTTTTTAATTAAAAATATTTATTTTGTATTTGGTAACATGGAATTAGGTATATATATATATATGGAATAAGTGGATTTTAGTGAGTTTACTTTACGGTTTGACTTGATTATCATGCTACTAACCCTTTAATAGAAGGATTTATTGAAGTGTTGGCTTTACAGGTATCTTGACCACATTTTAGCCACATAAGTATTTTTAAATTCAGATTCAATTATTTTTATGTTGTTCTCTATTATTGAAAATATTTATTGAACGATCACTCTAATTTTTATTACTCATAGATTTTATTTATTAAATTATATTTTCAGAAAATAAAATTAATAAATATTAATTTAATTTTGAATACATATTAAAAATTAAAATATAATAAATAGTAATGCAATATAAAGATATTTAAAATATAAATAATAATTAAAAATTAATAAAATCAATAAATAATAGAAATAGTAACCTTAATATATATAATAGATTTATCAAGTTAATAAATAATTAGATAAAACTAATAATATTTTTTATTTTAGTAAATATTAGTCTATGTGACATTCATTTTGGGGTCTTTCTAGTGACTCATACTCACAAGTGTGCCTACTCTCCTTTAGAAATGTTCTTTGGAGAGGAAATAAAGCAAGAAGTTGTTGAAAATGAAAAAAAGCTTGTCAATCGTGATTTGATTTGTAGGTTCTCAAGAGTTTGGTTGAGCCTTACTAGCTACAAGTAGCAAATTTAGCGCTTCAAAATAGCACGTCATGGCTTAATCAAACTCTTCCTTAAGGTAATATTTATCTTTGTCATGAATTAGCCCTTAATGTGACATGAAACTGAATTGATTTGAATGTAAACCCTAAATAAAAATTTGCAAGATTTTCATGTATTTTTTATTAAGTATAAAATAGGTTTTGAAGGGACCCGAAACCCTTAACAAGATGGTCACATAAGATATTCCATGAAAGTCAACAATATCAAATGGGACAAGACCATGATGAAGGTTTTATCAACGGGTTCCCTCAACCTAAGACAAACACTACACAAAAGAACCAACATGCAATGTAAAAGTAAAGAGAGGCCTAGAGAAAACTCCAGCCCCAACAATCACAAACCATTCAGATTTACCTTTTGACATGCCCTTATAGGAGAAAAGGGTCATGTCAAAGAGGGCATAGACATATTGGATTTTTTACATTTCACCGTAATCCAACCCTCTTCCACCTTATAAGATACATCTTGCCAAGCCAATGAATCCTATTCTAGATTTCCAACACCTAGATAGGAAAGAACATCAACGCCAATAGAAGAACCAACAGTGGAGCTAGCAATAGCCTGAAAGACAAGGGCAACAAAAACCAAAGATGCAGTGCCAACAAAACTCTCAATGCAAATAAAGAACAACCTCCAAAAACAACTCTATCATAGGAAGCAAAATTCTGAGACATGAAAAGTAAGGAGACAATAGCATCAATAATCCTAGAGACACCAGAAACTATCTATACAAAGAAGTTTTGGATTACGGAGGGGGGGTCAATCAACAATCCCTAATTTTAAATACCTATAAATCTTTTCTCTAATTAACTTGGTGACAACTCTATTAAACACACTTCACTATTTACTGATAACAATAAATAAACTTTAACAAACAATGAATCAATCACATAAACCATTCATCACGTGTAACACCAGTATTTAATGTGGAAACCCAACTTTGGGAAAAACCACTATGAGAATTTTCACCCACTAAGAAAATACTCTTCTGAAGTATGCCATATTAAGAGCCAATCTGGTTAAATATTACAATACAAACTATTAGGTGTGACCCGATCAAGGGATTTACCTTAGATCTATTAGGATATTCACCCTGTTAGGAGTGGCCTGGTTAAAGGGCTTCAAACACTCTTTATAATGTTACCTTTTTCAATAATTTTATAATAAGACTGTTAAGTCTACTCTGTTCAGAGATTTCTTTGTTACAAATGCTAATAAAAAATTGTAAATATATTGACCTGTAAACTTGGAACTATCTTTGTGTAACCAGATTCATTATGCATTCTTATATCTTCACTTCAATTCTTCACTTTCCACTAGCTTCAACACTTCATCAGATTGTGGTTTCTCACTTAGAATCTCTCTGTTCCTTCTTCACTGCATCAATTGGTGACTCTTCCTTTTGTTAAATTTTCCATCCATTTGTTCATACAAATCATTCCTTTATAGAGATAATTTTTTCTGATTAATCTCCTCTATTACATTTTTCTTTGTTCAATCTTAGCTATCCAATTCATTATACCTTGAATCTAGATCTTGATAACACATTTTACTTTAACCTAGGAGCATGAACTTTCTTGAAACTTGTTCCTTGTTCTTTAACCATTTAGATCTAGTCTATAGATCATCACCTTGAATTTTCATAACCATAGATCTTTGTAAATAACTTTCCTTGTCATCATAACCATCCAGTTCATCATAGCTAATCATTAAATGTCATTCCAATCCTTATATTTAATTAATGTTCCTTTCTCGGTGCCCTCCATCTATATTTTGGTTAACTTCTCTGGGTACCTAAAATTTTTCTTTTTTGTTTGGTGCCTTTGGTTTATTTTCCTTTACTGAGTGACATACTTCCTTTTAACTTTTACCTTTATCAAGTGACATACTTCCTTTTACCTTTTACCTTTACTGAGTGACTTTTCCTACTTGATAGCCAAAATAGTTTAATATACTGACTTAACAAATCTTCATTACAATACTTTAACGACTTAACATAATCATATGTTAGCTGGAAAATAATTATATCAACATAATATAATCATTGTCTGATCTATCTCAGTTGCCCATTTAAGTTCTTCACCTTCACAACATCTCATTTCTTCTTCTCCTTAACTCATTCAGCTTATATCATATATCGAATGATATGGCAACATAATATAAACTAGAAATCAAGTGATTCACATCAATGACAAGACAATAAATGATCTAACCTTTCTACTATCTTGTATTCCTTTAATCTTGATTAGTCTTCATCATCATCACCATCAGATAATCAATCTTCAACATTACTATCAGTTATAGCAACAAGAAGAAGCATCACGATACAAAGAACTATCCTCAACAACCCCCCCAACAAAATCCACACTAGCCTGAGAAGAACCAGATGATGTAGAGTGCAACCAATAGAAATCCTGCCAACAGAGATGGCCTGAGGAGAAGCTCAAGTCCCAAAGAGTCTTTCACCACCACCTGTGAGAAAATCCTTTGAGTTTTAATTTTAATCACCATAGTATAATGCTCACTAGTGGCACCATTCCACCAACAATCACTCACCTTCTTCTTCTCTGAACCACATTGAGAAGTTGGATGACCAGTTTTAAACCATCTACTACACTTGAATGGAATTCCTTCATAGTCTAGTAATTGAACCTAGCTACCCATAGAAGACCTGAGAAAGATCTTAGTAGGTAGCTCCTTAGACACATCCATCTCCACCAGAATACATGTGAATCTAGATTGATAGATATCTGAAGATTCATTATCCACCATCAGGAAGTCTCTAAGATAATTTATCACTTCCTCTAAGAGAGAGTCCACCCAAACATTGAGGAGGAGATAAGGACGACGATACTATATGAAAATTTTATTAAACATCTCAAAAGATGGATTGAAATCAACATGCCATGGTTTAATAATTAGCATAAATTTCTCCTCCCAACTAAAGAAACGACTACACAAAATCTTATTTCTGTCTTTAGCAACATCAAAATTTACAATGAAAAAACCCCTTTCCATAGGGAAAATTGTACCATACTAGAGAGGAGAGGCTCCCAATGTAGACAGATGGAAAACTTGAAGTGATAGTATATGACTAAACATGTATAATACCCACTTCTTTTCCTACAAAAACTATAGGTTGAGGAAAAGAACTGTCGTGGACAACATTTCCTTAAAAACCAACCTTTGAAACCCCACCCACCACATCTCAGCATGCATAAGGGACTAGAAAAACTTGAAAGATCATAGAAGGTCCAGAGACTACAAAGGAATTCAACATAGAGGAAGCCCTGAGAGGAGAGAGAGGAAATTTCATCGCAACAACAAAGATAGCCTGTGTGGAGCCACCAATGATAGCAAGGCCATAAGTGCACAACCCAAGAGAAAGAAAACACATCATCACCCCAACAAGACAACCCTCAACAAGAGGGGCCATATCATAACCAACATTTAAATTTTTCACAAAGCAGGAATGGTTGTTGGAAGCATTCAAAGGAAGAGCCATGACAATGAACTATAACAAGATTTTTCTTTATTATTAAATAATCCTTTATCCATTTAAATCAAGAAAAAGAAAAGGGCTAGAAAATCCAAAAAGTGTTGAACAATAACCAACAATAATAGGGTGAACCTTAATAGGTCACACCTGGATGAAGGGTAACTTGAGGTCAAGCTCTAACTAATTTTGGTTTGTTACAAAAGAATCCCTCATCAATTTGAATCGGGAAAAAGAAAAGGGCTCCGAAAATATATGAAGTGTAGAACCAAAACTAACAACAATAGGGTGAACCAGAATAGATCACAACCAACCAATCATGTCATCCACAATGATATTCTTCAAATATTTAGCAAACGACAGAGGTATTTGACCCCATTCTGTAATATTCCAAACCTTGAATTTCTTAGTGACACAATCAAGGATGGTGGATCCAATGAAGGACAGTCCAACCTTGCAGCCTACAATCAACACAATGGAATAACACAACACAAGATATGTTCAATATCATATTTCCATTAACATGCCCAACTATAAGGCCTTCCAAGTTAGGGCCAATTACAAACAATAGTAATTCAGCAAGATCAACAAGATCCAGTCCAACACTAGCTAGTCTAGTTCTGAAACAAACTAGCAACTGATGGAAACCATAAGGTAGATCTGAACTTGTGCTCCAAGCCACCAAGAAATCTCCTTGTCTCCAAGTATGCAAACCAATAGCTCTATGGTTACAAATTATTAGATAACAATCTAATCTGCAAGATCTCGCAAGATTTTTTCCACAACTTCACTTATCTGGTTGTCCCAAATCTACTTTTCAGAACCCCAATCTCATTCCTAAAACATCTACCCAAACATCCTATAAATACTAATCATAAAGCTACAAGTCGGCTGGATGACACAATTAACTCCTACAAACAAATATTAAATGCAATACAAGTTGGCTCTCAAATAGCCTTACAATTATTAAATTCAATATGTCAGCTTCTAGATCCACATAGGAGAATCCAACAAAAGATACAAACAATAAATGCACCATGTCGGCCAAGCAAATCTTCAAGAACTCCAGTCGGAAACACCAACTACCAAGAACCAGAGAAACCGAGCATGCCAACCTCTTCGAGCACTATGTTGACCGAGCACCATAGGCATCGCCGAGTACCAGTTTCACTAAGCACCAGAGATTTTTGAGTTGCTTCAGCGACTGAGCTTCCTTCCTTAAATGATACCACCAGTTAAAGCTGCAATCGAGTTCCACAGAACCAAAACAACACACCTCCATCTAGATTCACTGAGTACCCTAGAATTCCCCTGCATCAGACACCCTAGGTTTGAAAAGGTATTCATAGGTGGGAAGAACATTTTTCAGGATTTAGCACATAATCCCAAACTGGTTCTTCGCATACATGTCCTCCAACTTTTTAGCTTGCATACTCTTCCATTTCTGCTTCCTCTATCTCTTCAAGTCTTTCCTTGATATCACATAGGTCTATTCTACACACTAATCATCCATACCTTTTGGATCTACCAAATCAACTCAGTTACAATTACTCAGACTCCTCCTACCGAGTGTTATATCTAGCAAAGGCATCAGGGGAAAACTTCCTGTCATCCTTCTCAATAGTAAACACATTCTTTACACAATCATACATATCTGCTTAATCATATTGCTAAGGTCTACCGAGCAATATATCACAACTATTCATCCCCATAATATCACATAACACAAGATCCTTATACTGGCCAATCTGAACATCAACAAGACATTGTTCTCTTACTTCCAGAGCATGATCATCTTGCAACTAGCCAATCCTATAAGGATCTGGATGTCTCATTTTGTTCAAACCAAGTTTCTGAACCATGTCCTCATTAACAAGGTTGTCAGTACTACCACTGTCCACAATAACATCACAAAGTTTACCTCTAGACTTGCACTGAGTCTTGAACAAGTTACTCCTTTAACAAGGTTCCTCCTTTGTGCTGAGCAATGTTCACTAAACTAGAAAGTTCTCAGTTTCAGGTTTATTCTCAACATTTTATTTCACCACATCAGTTCATCGGTCACCAAGCTTCTTCTATGTACACTCAAAAGAATGGTGTCCTCTTCTCCACAGTTGTAACAAGTTCCTTTAAAGATAAATCTACCTATCTTCTTCTTCAGTTCTACAGGTTTGTGTTCATCTTTTGTAGTTGGTTTATCCTTCACCGAGTGATCAATATTTTCCTTACCTCAGGGATTACCATGTTGATTCCTCCTCAACTTATCTTCTACCTTTAGAGCATACTGATAAGCATCTTCAACATAATCAATCTTCATCATACCAAGCTCATCCTAAATATTGAATCTCAAACCATTCACATACCGAGTTAACTTTTCCTTACCAATTTCTCTATGTCCAGATCAAATAGTAAGTTTTTAGAACTCCTCGGTATAATCTTCAACAGTCAAATCTTTCTATTTCAGATTCTGCACCTTCTTAAACAAGTCAAGCTCATAGTCAGTAGGTATGAACTTAGCTTTCAACTTAGTCACCATCAACCTCCACTGATTGATCTTCATTTCACCTTCATCTTCTCTATCTCTTTGTAATTCTTTCCACCAAAGAGCAGCATGTCCTTTAAATTTTATCTGTGCCAACCTCACTGAAGAGGATCTTCAATTTCTTCCAGCTCAAATAAATCTTCAAGCTCACCATCCAGTCAATCAAGTTCTTAGGCTTCAAAGTACCAAAGAAAGTAGAAACTTCCATTCGGTAACTACTACTTAACCGAGCTCCAGATCTATGCAATCGAGCAGTTCTGTCTTCACCAAATCTATCCTTTGGTCATCACCACTAGATCAAGTAGCCTCAAAGTCTTCAGTATCTTCCTCATAACCATCCTCAGTACCAACATTCTAAGGTACACCAATATATCTCTCATGACCTCAGAAATCATGTCATTCTTCATTAACTCCATTCAGATCTAAAATCTGATTTCACCTTCTCTGTAATCTTTGATTCCACGGCATCACAGAGATCTGCAATCACTCTAGGGTCCAATATTCTTGAAGGCATCCTTAAAGATAAGAGAAACCCTCTACAACAAAACCTACACTGACCAACTTGTGACAACCTCCAAGTTGCATGAAAGTTAGATCATGACCTACCACCTCACCCAAACAACTAGGCCAAGATTCCACAAGTTAGTTCTACAGATTTGTGATTCAAATCATATGCTCTTCACCCACAAGATCAACTTCGCAAGATCAACCTTGCTAGGTTAACCTTTGCTCAACAAGATCAACTAAGCTCAAGATCAACCTTCTCTCTGATACACCTAACACAATCAAGGATGGTGGATCCAATGAAGGACAGTTCAACTTGCAGCCTACAATCAATACAGTGGAATAACACAACACAAGATATGTTCAATATCAGATTTCCATTAACATGCCCGGCTATAAGGCCTTCTGGGTTAGGGCCAATTACAAATAATAGTAATTTAGTAAGATCGACAAGATCCAGTCTAACACCAGCTAGTCCAGTTCTGAAACAAATCAACAACTAATGGAAACCCTAAGGTAGATCTAAACTTGTGCTCACAAGCCACCTAGCAATATCCTTGTCTCTGAGTATGGAAACCACTAGCTCTGCTGTTATAAATTATCAGATAACAATCTGATTTGCAAGATCTCGTAGGATCTTTTCACAACTTCAATTATCTGGTTGTCCCAAATCTTCTTTTCAGAACCCCAATCTCATGCCTAAAAGATGTACCCAAATATCCTATAAATACTAATCATCAGCCACAAGTTGGCTGGATGACATAATTAACTCCTACAAAAAAATATTAAATACAATACATGTCAGCTCTCAAATAGCCTTACAATTATTAAATTAAACATGTTGGCTTCTAGATCCACATAGGAGAATCCACCAAAAGATACCAACAATAAATGCACCATGTCGGCCAAGCGAATCTTCAAGAACTCCAGTCAGGCAAGACCAACTACTAAGAACCAAAGAAGTAACCTAGCATGCCAACCATCGCTGAGAACTATGTTGACCGAGCACCACAAGCATCACCGAGTACCAGTTTCACTGAGTGCCAAAGATTTCTAAGTTCCTTCAGTGACTGAGCTTCCTTCCTAACCGAGACCACTGGTTAAAGCTATAACCGAGTTCCACAAAACCAAAACAACACACTCCATATAGATTCACCGAGTACCCTAGAATGCCCCTGCATCACTTAGACTCCCACTTAGGTATATAGTCCCAAAGAACATAACAAAATGAAATAGAATCCAAAGATTCTCAGAAACTGAGAATCTATCTACCCACCAAAGCTAGATTCCACTAAATATAATCTATTTTATGCTTATTCAACATATCCTTAGCAACATAGAAATCAGATTCACAATAATCTTTCTTAATCCAAGAGTACATCCTCTTTCTAGAAATAAGAGAACAACAAGTACTTTTCATATAATGATTGGTATGTTTCCCATGTACTTAGAAAAGAAGAACATAACATTTCCCAAACTATCTCTACCAACTCTTCCAATTCTTCCATGCTTTAGGTTTCCTCTAGAAGAACAATGAGCATTGATCTTAAGGATCCCTAGAGGTAGAGGAGACCACTTACAATTCTGGTTGAGCCTTTCTCTTATCATTTCTACAACTAGCCTATCATCTCCTAAAAAATAAATCTCTATATAATCTTCACCAAATATATTCAAGTTTTGAACAATATGAGGAAGATTATCAAAATCCATATCCACAGAAAAATGCTTCTGATGCTCAAATTTTCTTGAATCATGTGAGTAACCCATAACCACACTTGTTGCACCAACATCTTTTATCCTAAAAAATCTCGTAGTTTCTTTGTAACCACAATTGCCAAACAACTAAATAGGGCCTAATATCCCATGCAACATGAAGAAAGGAGGTCTTAGTAGGGGGTTTGTCGAGATTGTTCCAAAACTCAACCAAACAATTGGAATAAATGTAAAAACACTCCAAAATACCCACCTCGAATGCCAAATCTACCTGGCATAAGAATATTAGAAGAAGAGATGTGAAGTATCCTACTATTATACACAGAGCATAAACATAAGGACCCTAAAACCATCTCTTTTGAAGATTTTCCAAAGTAAGGCAAGATACATACATACTACATACATACATACATACATACATACATACATATAAATATATATATATATATATATATATATATATATATATATATATATATATTATATATATATATATATATATATATATTATATATATATACTCATACATATATATATATAGATAATATATACATATACATACTATATACATACAATACATACTATACATACTATACATACATACATACATACATATATATATATACTATATATATATATATATATATCTGTGTGTGTGTGTGTGTGTGTGTGTGTGTGTGTGTGTGTGTGTGTGTGTGTGTGTGTGTTGTGTGTGTGTGAGTATCTATATGTATGTATATGTATATATTATGTATGTATATGTATATATATATCTATATGTATGTATATGTATTATATCTATATGTATATT